>VVHJ01018973.1:3138-15797 GCA_015107715.1 Tylochromis polylepis
TCAGTGTCCTCGAGTGCCAGCTGCGTCTTCTGTGCAGACAAACCCCATTTGTTTGTGTTTTGATGTAGAGATACCGGTGCTGAGCCGCAGGTTTCATTATGAGGGTTAACAAAAACCAGCTGGAAACAAACAGAGTGCCAAGGAATGAAGCTTTGTTTTGGTTTTTGCCCAAAGACTGGGGTAAAAATGAGCAGGAAGCAGAAATTTATATCAAAATTAACTTTATTTAATCAGACATTCATTAAAAAGTATTTTTTTTAAAAAGAAAGCAGAATAAATAAATATCAACATAAATACCAGTGTCAAGCAAAAAATAAAGGTGTGTGCTTGTCTACGGTGCCCTTCTTACACAGACTTGCTGCTATATTTCTGTACATGTATTTATCTCTTTCCTAACATCCACAGCTTCTTTCCTTTCCGTCCTTTTCATCCCATTGGCTCTCAATCGTCTGGCCTTCTCGGCACTCTTTGCCCTCGCTGTCATTTCACAGAGATCTGAGAAATATCTGTCGTCAGCATTCATCCTCTTCTCTTCGTGTGTTTCACTTCTCCGTGGTACTGTTCCCTGCCATTTTCGGTCTGTCGATGCACTCCATTTTGCGACTCTCATTTTTGTTTATGCTGAGAAGGGAAAGGGAGGAAAGAAAAACTGGGATTAGGCCAAAGGACTAATGGAAAACATCTGGATGTTTGCGCAAGGAGTCACATGTTAACACGTCCTGAGATTTGTTATATAAGTCTTTGCATCTGGGGAATGATTTATATGTCGTTTGGTTTGTATTTCTTTCGTTTTTATGTGGAGTCAGAAGCATGCAGTGTTTCAGTTCTAAAAAAATCAATTCTGACGCTGCACCCTGAAGCCAAATCAAACATTTTGAAGTGGTGTGATATTCTGTCCCAACTCTCTGTGAAAGCTATGCAGCTGCTGGAGCATTCAGTCTGCGCATGTAGCACAGAACAGGGACCAAGAACAAGACAAGAGAGTCTATGTTCGATCAGGAATAAATATAGAAAACACTGGGTATGACTTTTTAGGCTTGTGTGCAATCCTGTGCTCTCATACAGATATATTACATGAAAAGTGAGAAGAGCATTTTTACTTAAAAGTCATACTCCTACTTACTTGGAAAAAGTTTAAGCATCAAAATATACTTAAATTATTTAAAGTAAAAGCAGTCTTTTAAAAAAAGAGAGAGAGATATATATACATACTGGATTATAATTATTGATTTGTTATTGCATATTTTATTGCCACATCAGTGTTAGAGCTGAAGATGATAGTAGATATCTGCATCCAAAATATAGTGGAATACAAGTAAAAAATATGAAATACAACAGAACATTGATCCTGGTTTTAAAACTGGGCTACACTAAAGTACTTTGAATACTAAATTGGGGGAATTTGGGCCACCCCACGCCCTCCTTTCTGGACACACCCCTGTCTCAGATGTATTTATGGAAAAGTTTGAATTCAGATTTTAGTTGTGCTTCAATTTTCAAATTCAGTAGCATTAAAGAAGAAGCAAAGAGCAGTTAGTTGTGGTTGAACCAATACTAATGTTGCGTAGCTCACCTTTCCCAGCATGATAAGAGGCGCTTGGCTCTAACTCCCTCAGTGAACATGCACAGCATCTGGGTGGAGTTGTCGGAGTTGATCCTGGTTACACTGAAAAAACAGAAATATTACAATTAAAATCAGCACCGCTGATGAGACTCTAAAGCTGCAGATATTCAAAGATAGTCTTTTAAACTTACATTAACTCAGTTTTATCACAGCTGGGCCGCTTTTCAAGGACTTGGAAATCTGATATTTTGCCTTTGACTGCCTGGACCCTGGGACATGCACAGCGTCCTATCGAGGTTTGAGCTGCAGGGAAAAGTTTTCAGACAGGTTAGGAAAAGAAATGCAGCCCTGCCACTGATGCACTCTAAGAACGACTGTATAATAGAATAATTTATTGCAAATGTGTGCCAGTAAAGTTTTAGAGCATTACTGCATTACACATTCTGCAGAAATTACTAACCTTGATAGAGCTCCATGCAAGCCGCAGCCACAACAACCAACAAGACTGCACAGTTTCTCTGCAAAATGGTCATTGTTCCGTCGAGAGACAAACTAAAGTCCCAAAAATATCCCTCAGAGGAGAACAAGCGAGAGTTCGAACAGTTTCCAGTACCTCCTTGAAGAGAGGAGAAAGGAGTGAAGAGCTGCTGTGAGCTGCCTCTGCTTTTATAATCAGAGGGCAGGGTGGGTTTTCCCATAGGCCATACTTCTTCCCGTCAGTTCGACTCTGGAATTTCCAAACTCAAGGAGGCATGCTCAAAGAATGCATTCTGTGCTGGTTTTAAAGAGAAATGAAGATCAAATGAAATCATGACATAGTCAAGCAGATTCCACATCTCATTACTAACTATAATGAGAGTCACAAGCAGAGGTGATTAATACTTTTTACCACACTTTGCCCGGGCATGTCTGGGCTACTGTACAATCATCTGAAAAAGAAAGCTCACAGTTATTTCATGGACCATCAGGGAGCGGGACACAAACAAAAATCCACAATGCTCAGTGCACTGAAGCGCCGTTATAAAGAAGAGTGAGCCAAAATTCCTCCACAACAATGTGAGGGCCTGATAAAGTCACACGGAAAACAATTACTGCAAGTTATTGCTGCTAAAGCTGGTTCTACAAGCTGCTGAGTAATGGGTGTATTTAGTTTTTCACACATTGTTTTTGCATTTTTTTCTGTAGTTTTTGGTAAATAAGTAAGGACCCGGTGTCATGATGACTGTTTTATGATGCCTTGATAAAACCTCCTTGAAAGAGGGTGTACTTTCTTTTTCACATGAATGTAGAAAGAGTTGGAGTTTATGAGGAAAAGCTTTGGTGATGATGATTGTTTTCAAGCTCTGGGTTTGCAGAGGCACAGCTGGGTTGTAAAATACTGATTAATGACTGTTACTGTGTAAAATGTAATTTATTGAGATTTTTATTTGAGGTAAAACTTAATGCATCCTTGACATTCCTCTAGCCTGTTGGAGTTACTGGAAAGCACATCGCATGGCACAGAGTAGCATCACAGTGAGGTGGAAAAAGGAATGTCTGCAAGTGCGAGGAAGAGGCCTTCAGACAAATCTGCGCCTGTTTCATGAGACACAGTAAAACACTTTCAGTGCTGATAACAGTTTAGCGCTCACGGTGAATTCACTCTTATTTCCGATGTTTACCAGTCTGTAAACATGCCACAGCAAGTACCATCTTACTCATGACTGAACAGCTCTCACCGTGTGAACGACTCACTTTCCCATAGCGCAGAAAACACATTTCACAACATGGAAATGTCTGTCACTCACACATCTTTTTGCCATCGGGCTGATATCCTGGCAATACACGCAATGAACACATTGCAGGTTACCAATAGGTTGCAACATGCATCAAGTGCTTTTGTGTAACAGGTACGCTGGAGTTCATGAACATCATAATATTTCAGTTTTTTAGCAGAACTGCTCATTTCTCCTCATCGGGTCCAAGCAGCGACTTCTGGGGCTAAGAAGCTGTAGTTCCCCTGACGTCTGCTTGAGGCTGTCCCCAAAAGTCAGTCAGTTCCCAAAGACCCCCAACTTTACAGCAGAATTAAACATGTTTACAACCTACTACAGAAAATTGGTTTTGGCCTCTAAACCTAATTTCCTCCTTCAAAATAAGTGTGCAGGTGTTTACTCTTTTTATAATTTTTCCATCTAGATAGAGGAATTAGGTGCATGTCAGGCGTTGAGACACCTGAGGCTGCAGCTGATAACGGTGAGCTAAACTTCCTTGCAAGTAATTTGAGTCCCTGAACGGGACCTCTGCACTTTATTTGTGCTGTTGGTGCCTCCAGATCATGGTACAAACCATCCAAGAAGTCTGTGCTTCAGTTTATTAGCCAAGTACTTAGCACTAATTAGCCGTTTGTGTGTTGCACACATATTCCTATAACTATATCGGAAGCAGGACTTTATGGATGCTCCTAGCTTAAACCTGCACCCTCTTGTCCACATACAGAGAAATTTCTACATTATGGCAGCAGCCAAAATGCAGAGGCTTTGAAATTCGAGTCCCAATGGGTGCTGGCATGGTAGCTTTGTCGATTCATTTTAACCGTCCATGGGGGCTTATCATAGAGAGCTCACTTATGCATTGAAACCAGTGCGCAAGTACTTCAAAACTACATTCTTTTAATGGCCACCAGGGGGCAATACCTTTGGTTGCAAAAAGACTTCCAGTCAAGAAGTCTATGGGAAAACAACCCTGACCTCTGTAAACACTTTCCTCATGAGTTTATGGGCTCAGTCACTCATTTTGGGTTGCGCTGAATTAAGCATAAAGTTCATTTTGTAAAATTCTGGTCATTCTAAAATCATAAACGAGATCATCTCTGCTGCAGGCTGCCTTAATCATAGTAGCCCTGCCATGTCTGCCTAAAAGCAGACGCTGAAGTTTGGCGCCTCGAGGAGTTGTTTCTGGGGACACTTGCCAGCTGATTGCAGTGCTTCCAGAACGGGTATGACTTTGTGCACAGTGACAGAGTATGACTGTCTAATAAATATTCAGTGTCTACTTATTTGTGTCTGAAAATGTGACAGAATAACATATCATCCTCACACTGCTGGCATAGCTCACTTTGATGCCTGATGCTAAAACCCCGACCTGCCCCTCTATTTTGCCTCGTTTACATGGACCGTGCAAGTTTATGGTTATTGCAGTATGTGTTTAACATTTGTGGCCTCACTTTTCCGCTGTAAACAAGTACAGATGGGTCAACAAGTTACCCCTTTTTTGTTCTCCAACAAAAGTTAATCACCTAACAGCAAGGCGACTATTTGGGGAACTCACAAAGCAAACCATAAGGTCTCACGGCGAATCCTCTCCTGCTCCAACTGAGCTCAAGTCAGAATGTTTCAGATGAGGTGAGGAAGCTCATTCAGTCTTCACAGCAGCATCCTGCAGTCCAGCAGCGTCTGTGATTACAGCCCAAAAAAGCAAAGAGAAAGCTGTTATCCTGCTCTGTGACAAATTACCTCCTCATTAGGTGTCTCTGCTTTAATTATTTGGCTCACTCTTTCTTTTGTTGCAGTTTCTTAGTTGACGTCAGAGCACAATGAAAGTCAGACTGTAATTTACACATGGCCCTTGTTTTATTAACAGCTTTATTTCATAGCCGATATGACTGTATACCAGCATTGCAAGCCAGCGGTTCCACAAGACGTCACATTTCAGTTTTATGTGTCTATTAAAAACATCACAAAGTGCCCTGTGGGAGGAAGCAAACATGAGGAGCTGTTTTCCGTCTGTAAAGTTATCACACTCGAAGCTTGCAAACCTGAACATGCAGATAAGACGGATGATCCCAGTGTTTGTTAGTAATATTCAAATGGGCTATTTTGATGAGGTGTTTTATCTTTTTTGGAGTAAAAGGAAATCAAGACTGTAACATGTGGCTACCTCGATGATTTGGAGTAATTTCTGCATTATTTACAACGAGAAAGTTCGGCCATTATCCACACATTATCTTACCCTGGCTTTATTTATTTGATCAGCAAACACAATGGCAAGCCAGAGGGGAGGGATAAAGCCACTTTTACTGTTTCATAAAATAACAGCTATGTGTTTCCAAATGAAGGCAGTGATCCACCCAACAATCTGCCACACACTGAGTCCAGCAGATACACTGAGAATAAACAGCATGGACACAACACGGCGGCCCACATAAACATTTATCTCATAAATGTGCACCAGATTTTTTTTTTAAATGAATGGAAAACATTTGGTACTTTTTATTTATTCAGAAAAAGAAAACAACAGTGTTGAACATCAGTAAGTTTTCAGTTCATCCCAGCAAACACCAAAACATCTGTAAAGACACTCTTTTCAACACATCAAACAACCAAAGAAAAAGACGTTCTGTTCTCAATCCCAGGGTGTCAAATTGTTTTGTCAAAGCTGCTGGCGTCACATCTAAAAGCACTGGGGAAGCATCATTTTTCAGAGTGCAGCGTAAATGTTGTGAAAGTGTGTATTTTAACTCAACCTGCAGTCTTTTTCTAAACCTGGCCATTAATTTGATTATCTATGGCTAACCAAGTCATTTTGGTAAGCACCTCTGTCGGCTGCTTGTCCATGATAAGAATCTCGTTCCACCGCATCCCAAAGGTGCTCTGTTGGACTGAGATCTGATGATTGTGGAGGTCATCTGAGTGCAGTGTTATGTTCAGTAAACCAGTTTGAGATGATCTGAGCTTTGTGACATGGCACATTACCCTGCTGGAAGCAGCCATCAGAAGATGGCTACACCGTGTTCATAAAGTGGATGGAACTGGTCAGGGCCAATACTCAGGCAAGCTGTGATGTTTAAACAATAATCAGTTGGTACTAAAGGGCCCAAAGTGTGCCAAGAAAATATCCCCCACACCATTACACTACCAGCAGTGCTCTGAACCAGCTGCAGTTGTTTACAACATCCTCTACCATGTCACAGCAGAAATTCAGTGGTCCCGACTCATCAGACCAACTTTAGTGAGCCAATTCCCTGTTCTTAGCTGATAGGAGTGTGGTCTTCCACTGCTGTAGCACATCTGCTTCAAGGTTTGACACACTGTGGGTTCAGAGATGCTCTTCTGTTGTTCTGTTGTTCTGTTCTGTTACGTTCTTTGTTGTAACGAGTGATTATTTGCGTTACAGTAGCCTTCCTGTCAACTGAAAGTAGTCTGCCCTGCTCCATCTGCTCTTACACTAACAAAGCATTTTCTGCCAGAGAACTGACGCCCACTGGATAGTTTCTCTTTTTTGGACCGTTCTCTGTAAGCCCTGAAGATGGTTGTGTGGGAAAACCCAGCAGATCATCAGTTTCTGAAATACTTGGTCCATCTGGCACCAACAATCCCACTGTGTTCAAATTCACCTAAATCACATTTCTTCCTGATTCCGATGCTCAGTTTGAACTTCAGCACGTTGGTTTGCCTAAATGCTTTTAGTTGCTTCCATGCTATTGGCTGAAAAGTTGTAGCTAACGAAGTGTGTGGTGAATGTGTTAATTAACTTTTCCAGAATGTATTAATTAGTTAATTTCTGCAAGTTAAATGTTATAGTGGTGTGAGAAAGTAGTGTTCCCTCTACTGATTTCTTTTGTCACACTTAAATATTTCAGATCATCATATATAGAGCTCCTATATTAGACAAAGATAACCAGAGTAAATACAAAATGCAGGTTTTAAGTCTTCTTCATTTATTGGGGGAAAAAGCTATCCAAACCTACCAGAAAATCCTGAAGGAGAATGTCAGTTTGTGCCCTGAAGCTCAAACACACTGGGGTTATGGCGCAGGACAATAATCCAAAACAAACCCCCAAGTCCACCTCTGTGTGGCTAAAAAGACAAAAAACAAAATGAAGGCTGGGCTTAAATCTGATCAAGATGCTTTGAGATTACTTTAATCAGGCCATTCATGCTCAAAAATCCTCTAATGTGGCTGAATTACAACAATTCTGCAAAGACGAGTGGGCCAAAATTCCTCTACAGTGATATGAAAGATTCACTGGCAATTATCACAAACATCTAACTGCAGTTCTTGTTGCCAAAAGTGGCACAACCAGTTATTAGGTTTAGGGGGCAAATACTTTTTCACTGAGGGCAGGCAGGTTCAGATGGCTTTTTTCCCTTATTACATTAATCCATCATTTAAATCTGAAATGATCCAAAACATGTAAGTAAATGGCAAATAGACATGCGCTTATATAGCGCTTTTCTACTCTACCAGAGCACTCAAAGCACTTTATACAACATGCCTCATTCACATAGCACTTTTTCTATCTGGGATGCACACACACATTCACTGCTGGAGTCAGGGATCGAACTACCAACCTTGCAACTAGTAGATGTCCTGCTCGATCTCCTGAACTCCAGTCAAATGTGACAAGTATGCAAAAAAAGACAATAGTAAGAAATCAGGAAGGGAGCAAGTGCTTTTTCACAGCACTGCACAGATTAAGCTGCCACTAAGAGATCAAACATGAAAATAAAAACGCTGCATGCAGCTTTAAAAGGCATCTGCAGACAGACTGATTTTCACCATAATCTGCAGATAATTTGGCAGCCATGGTGTGATTAACATGAACAGTGCAGTGCTCTGTCTTGTGAAATAGTAAGGTCAAGCAAAGTAAACGTTGTGTGACTGTTTTAGCTGGTAAGCAATAATGACAATTCATCCATACTAAAAGCTGACGTTTCCTGTTATTCCTCAATGACTGCGGTGCATGTCTCGACTGGAGCCTGGCAGCTTTCAGCTATAATCCTCAGCTTGTCTTTATGTTCAATTATTGTATTTCAGGGTGTAGTTTGTGAGATGGATTCCCTTGATATTACCTCCCCACACTGATCTCTCTCACAGAGCTCCTATTGTTATTTTTCCTCGCTGTATTTCATATTTAATGCCACATTTCTGTGTTTACACATCAAACAGGTCTTTGGGATATTGCAACTAAACTACTCAAATACAGCAAATCTGTTTTATATCACTCTGGTACGCTATGGTATATCTCGCTGCTCACAGTAACTCACTCCTTTTCTAATTTAATGAGTTTTGGAGAAGCGACGACATCTTGCCATAACTATGAATCCAATTTAAAAGAAATCCTATGTTTTCTACAGACCCAGTGCTGAAGCTGCACTTTACTGTAAGTTATGTCTCATAAATCTTTTCTTATCTCCATACCATTAAATCGTAAATGGTTCCAGCTATTTCTTTGGAATATTGTGACTTGTCTTTACGTTAATGCAAGAAAATAATATTCCTGAGGGGCTCTTCATGTTCATACTTTGTGAGCTTGCATAGTCGGTGTTGCACAATGTGCATGAATAATTTGGGGTCAGTTTGAGTCAAATTCTGAGGCTTGTTCTCTGGAAGCATCTCTAGGGGGTCGCTCTGCTCTCCTCCCTCTCTCTTTCTCTCTTACCACATGTTTGTTGGATGTAACTCAGGCACTTCTTGCCAATAGCCAGCTGGAGACAGTTTTCTCATAGTCACAAGACTTCAGGGAAAGAGAAACTAAAGTTTGATAGTTGAACGTAAAGCTTATGCCCAAGACAATCATTGAGGATGCCCACATTCCTGTTCAGACATGATAATGACATGCAAATAAAGAAAGGCAGCCGTTTTATGTTTTTCTTACAACTGGTTTTATTTCAAATGAGGGGAAAAAAGAGTAACGAATGTCAGCAAAACTTTGCATGCTGCACTGCATAAACCTACACAGACCGAGTGCTTCTTCAACCTTAGCAAAAACCTGTTTCACGTGGGACTTTAAAACAGTTTTAAACTTAATTAAGACAAATAAAATAAAATTAGAAAAGTGAATATTTAGGTGAAAACTCAGAATTAAAGGAGAATTACTTTCAGTGATCTCAGGAGGCCATACGGAGCTGGAGTTCCTGGAAAATGCAATGAAAAAGAAAAAGCTAATTTATTGAGTTTAATTACTTAGCCTTGTGATAGACTGGTGAATTTTATGATGTCCACCCTCTGGCAGCTGGGAAAGGCTGCAGTCACTCTAAGAGTCTGAATAAGTGGTTAAGAAACTGATTTATTTGTGGAGAGAAATTATCCAATGTTACAAATCTGTGAGGTTGGAAAGAACGAGAAGCTTTAGGCTTAGCAGTACATTTTAAGGTGAAAGGGGGGGATTTCAGTTCATTTTACTTATAAAGCTCACGACTGACGAGAGTAATCTCAAGGTGCTTTATAGATTAACGATGCTAGATTGTTTGAGAGACAATCAGATCATAATGAGAAGCATTTGGAGACAGTGGTAAGGAAGATCTCCTTTTTAACAGGAAGAGACCTCCATATTCCTTAATTAGTTGGTGGTGATGAGAAAGAGAAGACGAGGAGCACAGAAAATACAGAAGTTTGAAAACTGATGTTTTAGGTCATTATAATTGCAAAATTATATAAATTAAAAGGTTTACAAACACATCCTGCAACTGTATCTAAGGAGAATTTGAAAGCAAATGTCTTGCAGTAGAAGTTTACATATTTGAATGAGAACCCTAAAAAACATGCCGATTTTATATTAACACCTCCCAGGTCACCAACAATGTAAGCCTAAGGCCATTTATTTTCAATTTATTTATTTATTTTAAAGGGAACAACAAGACGAAAGGTTTTTATTGTTCCAAAAAGGCTAAGTGTGTCTAAAAAGAGTTAACTAATAACTCAAACCCTAACTCTAGATCTGGTGGATATCAAGAAGATAACTTTTCCACAGCATAGAACTTAGAACCAAAAGATATTAAGATCTTTAGATTAAGACCAAACATCCAAATTTCTTCAAATGTCCTACGTTGGCCAAAACAGGCAACAGAAATGATTGGATATTTAAATTTGAACCAGACTCTCAACAGAGTTCATATTTATGGTGCCAACCCCAACAGTTCTTCAAAGGCCCCCCATTGGTTGAACCAGCAGCTTACTTTGAGTTTTTAGGCAGTTCAAATAGTCTGAAAGGTAAACTGGAACTACAATATAAAGAGATTTTACACTTGCAGCTAATTTGGGTGGGGTCCCTGGTGGCTAATGAGCCTCTTTATCAGCTAAGTTTTGATTTTTATCTCAGATCAGACTTACTTTAGGGCTACAGGAAGATCCTGAAAGCAAAAATCAAGGAGCATGTAGTTAAATATTTAAACGAGAGCCTAAAACCCCAAAGCTGTTCAAAGGCCCCCCATCGGCTGAAGCAGCCCTTTGTATTAATTTTCTAGGGTAGTTAAAACTTACATAATTCAGGGCCCTTCAAAGGGTCTGAAGGCAAATTCTTCGATATTTCATTTGGAGCTACAGTCTGAAGAGATTTCATATTTGTAGTTCAACACGCTCCTGGGGTCTGGGAGCCAATGAATCTACCTAGTTTGTATTTCTTTCTTAAATCATCCTTAGTTTGGGGTCCTCAGAAGATTCTGGTGGCAAAAATGAGAGAGTATATCTTTAAATGTTCAAATCAGGAGAGTTCACAGTTTGGGTCTGTTGGAGGGCCCCCTGGTGGATGAGTGGGCCCAGCACAGCCACATATCGCACTTATACCTCGGGCATCCAGGCAGTCTCTGCTCGTTTGTTTGTTCTGCCCTTGATTTTTTGCTTTTCATCTTTTGTTTCATGTGTTGCATTCATTTAGAACTTCAAAGGGAATGCATATAGCTTCTGGAGCGTGCCTGACTCAATTACTTCTTACACATAAATGAATCATGTATTGTGGAGCCGATGGGAGCTGCGGGCAGAGAAGGTCAGTGGTCCGGCCGCTACTCTCACCTCACACCAGCCCTGCAAATGGGGACTGTCCCACCAGCATGTCCAGTAGGTTTTGTTTGAAATGTGTTGATGTGTCGCACTTTGATTGGTCTGTTAAGGTCAGCGATACATCTGATAGGTCAACTGGACTCCAAGGTGGGCTGCTTCTCAGGGAATTTAAAAACAGAGTCGGTGCCACAGGTGGAGCCGCAGGGCATGAGCGCACCATCCAGAGGCGGTGACCTCTGAGGGGCCCGTGAAGCGGGTAGGGGGCCGGCTGGGAGAGCTCTTTGATGGAGTCCACGTACTCCTCCATGGTGTGAGAGGAGCAGTCTGGGTCTCCTTCTTCTGTGTTGCTCTCCTCCATTTCACTGATGGTAGGAAGCCTGTCCACAGTGGAGAGCAGCCATCTGGACTTCATCCTGCAAAGGAAGATGGCAGCTTTAATGGAGGGTCTGAAAACTTCACCACCAAAGGAGAAAATCTAAATAGAACAACAAAACATATTCAAGCCTTATGAAGGTGACCATGAACATTACTAACTGTGTGAATAACTACAAATTTTACCACACATGACTACGCTAAAGTTGGCTTTTTATTGTTTCTCACTTTAACTTAACATGTTTTGCTGCATTTATGAAATTGCTGTTTTCACTGAAAACAAATTAGCACGTTTAGGCTGACTTTAAAAAGCAGTAACTATAAGATTGTCATGGTCTGGGTCTTCAGCCTTTAGTTCTTGGTTTCATTTCCTGTCTTTTGCCCCTTGTGCCTTGATTTATTTTTACTTCCCATGTCTCATCATCCCTTGATTGTTTGCACTTGTTGTTTACCCACCTGTCCCCTTTTCTCCCAATGAGCCCTTTGTGTATTTACAGCCTCAGTCCTCCCTTTGTCCTTGTTGTGTTGTACTGTTGCTTTCCGCTGTGCGCTCGCTGTCAGTTAAAGGACTATTTTACTGTTTCTCTGTCTCTTTCCCCAGTCGATTCTAGTGTTTCTCTGACTTGAAATTCAGTTTTGTTCATGAACTCTTATCAGCCAAAAATAAACTGCTGGCTTTTGTTTTGACTCGGCCTCCCTCTGCATCTGCATTTGGCTGCGCATTTCCATACATTCCAAACATGACAAAGTCTAGTCTGTGTTTGTGCCAGTGAATCAAATAAAAAGTTTATTCCAACTTAATTTGGGATTAAAGTCCAGCCGCAGATAAAGCAGATCGGTATGTCAGCAGCACTGGCATTGTTAAATTATTTTCCTCCTTTACTTTTTAAAAAATTTGGAATCATAGCTGGGGGAACTCAGGACTGGGCGTGTACGTGTTTACATCCATGCTAACCACCGCTGT
>VVHJ01018981.1:3261-16136 GCA_015107715.1 Tylochromis polylepis
CGCCCCTCCCCCACCTCCCCTCACCTCCAGTGACCTCTGACCCTGGCAGGATGTGGTTTTGGAGCTGCAGACAAACAGGAAGCTGAGATCAGGCTCATCGCTGTCCTTCACCGCGGTGATGTCACTGCTCCGCTGGTCAGCTGGTCAGCAGGAAGTCGATAACGGAGCTCAGAAACACGCCGCGTTCCCTCAGACATGTCACACACAAATATGGAATTCAGGACAAAATAAATAGGAAGGCTTCGGCAGCTCCTCAGTCCGGCTCCAGCTTCATCACTTCCTCATTCTCGGCACCGGCCTGCTGCTCCTCACACAGACAGCAGGGGGCGGCGACACGCCATTCCTCACCCCTCCTCCTCTGATTGCTATTTAACGATCCGAGGAAATGTCGCGCTACGTAATTGGTGTTTATCACAGTGATGATGTCATCAGCGGTGGCGAGGGGAAATCAATCAGGGTCTGAAACCATTTCTTCATTTTCCCATCAGCTCTCGCTGTAAGATCCCCACATGCCATTGGTGACATCATCACACAGCCACACCCATTAACGCTTGCTGTTACGCTACAGGATTCTCATTGGCGTCGGGTTCAGTTTGTTTTTTGTTTTTTTTAAATCGCCACATCACAGCTACAGTTGTCTCGGGGTGTGATGGGTGGCGCCGTCTCGCTCTGTAATCAGCAGATCTGAGCGTCTGCGCTGATGTCATTAAAGCAGCGGTAAAACCCGACACGACCCAGCTGACGGTCCTAAAGTCTCCCTTGTGGAGGGCGTGGTCACAATGTTCTGTCATTGATCTGTTTTAAACTGTTGATCAGTCGGACGTCGCTCCAGAAAACTGTCGATCGCGTGTTTTTATTTGGCTTTATTTATCTGAAGCGAATCAGCTGTTTCCTTTGTTTTCATTCAGTTTTTATCTGCAGACGAGAAAAAAAAACAGGAAGTGACCTGCGGCGACAGGCTGTCAGCTGATTGGTGGGTTCGTATCTGGATCCAGACTACAACACTGTCAGAGTATCTGGAGAACGCGGCGTGTTCCTGTCTCTGTTTAATCATTCACTCTATTGCTTATTGATCAGCTGGAAGGCGGAGCTCCTCCCAGCCAACCCAGTTCTCCTGAGCCTGTGACTCCAGACACTACACTACCCATGATTCTCAGCAGCTGATTGTTCCAAACGTGGATCCAGAGTCCCTCCTCTCTGCTCTCTGATTGGATGACTCCAAAGCAGTGTACTCTGGAACTTGTAGTTGGCTCCTCCCCTAAGCCTTTTTTCCTTCATTCTTTTAAATTGACTGTTACCGTTTTAACCCCACCCCACCCCCATGGGTCCCTGTGTAAATAGAAGTGAACTGGTCTCTGTAGGTTTGTGCTGTCGTCCGTTTGGCCCTGATCTGTCGTGTTGAGTTTGGAAGCGTGAAGCCGGAGCGATGCTCCTCCTCCTCCTTAATTTTATTTTTTTATTCCTATCTTCTGATCGTGTTGCTGTAACCAGAGTGTTTTTGAATAAAACAACTGAAATCTCCACGTCTTCTCCTTTATCGTCACATCTCCTGAGAATAATTCAGTCCCTAAATTATGAAAACAGTTTGAGTTTTCACTTTAGAATAAAGAACAATCAGAAATGGAAAGGCTCCTCATGTTCTTCTTCCATCTGGAAGTCCCACAGGAATGTCTCGGGTGTGGCTGCTGTGGTAGACCCCGGCTTCTGGAGCTTGTTCCTGTGCCACCATGATTAGTACCCAGTGATGGAGGCTGATGAATCTCCTATATTTCTTTGTTTTGTGGAAACCTGCCGCAGGTTTCCAACCTGTTGGTTTGCTGCTGTAGTTGCAGCTCTCTGCCTGCAGAGGGCAGAGTTGTCCTGCTGTTAGGGTCATGATGTGTCACACCTGAGAACAGGCCAGATGTTTATGTCATTAAGTGAAAATCATTTCCCTGGTTAGCCATGCCCACTTTTCTATTTTGATTTCAATATTTTTGTGACGACCATGTGACTCATTTACTGATAGATGATTGGTTCTTTCTGATGACAGCTCATCAAATGATTTCACTTCATTTCAGTTACACTTCCTGCTGTGTGTGTGGTGCCGACACACTCGATACACTGCTGTCATGAGCACACGATCCTCTGAAGATTTATTGTCCTTATATGGACGTACAGCACAGTGAGGGGTGGAGCCAAGCACACGCAGCTCTGATTTCTGTGATAAAACTGCTTTACTTCACTTTTTATAAAAAAACTCTTAAAGAAGGAAATAAAACAGAATGTGTGCTGTGAAGCAGTCTCGAGTTTCACAGGTGAGTGTTTGGGCGTCTTACAGCGTCATCGTGGTGACGATCAGGTGGTCAAAGTTCACCGTGACACTCGTAAAATCATAAAAATGATTTGATAAGCTTCAGGTACGAAGCCTCTCCTCTTTCCTGTTCCCTCAGATTAAAGCTGCTGATGAGGTCTCACACACACACACACTCTCTGATCATTAAATCTGAGCTTGTGTTTGTGCTGCAGACGATGGCGATCCATCACTCTGATGTTCACCTGAAATTTGCTTACTGACTTTGTTTGTGGGACTTGGCTTTGTTCCTATAGTGAGGCGGCTAACACTGACCTCTGTGTGTGCCTCACCTGTCTGCTGCAGGTGTGTGTGTGTGTGTAAATGGCTTTGATTTGTTTCGATCATCAGACTGCCTGATGAACAAATGATCTGCAGTTTGCATCCAGTTTGAATGAGACGTCAGTGACCTGCACACTGGGCTCACCTGCTGATGCTGGAAAACACCTGCTCTACAACCACTGTAGCAGGGGCGGAGCCAAAGGGTAACCACGTCCACCACAGGGTGCTGACCAGCGAGGGACTTTAAAGCTCTCAGATGTCACTGATGGGCGTGCCTGCTCTTCCTGAGCTGCACTTTGTTCTCCTTTTCATGACTTTATCGTTTCCACAGGCTGGTAATGATGCGCTTCAGTGTCCCGGTCTCTTCCTGCTCAACTTCAAGTTTAGAATAATAAATCTGTGCCATGCTGTCTGCTGAATCTCGCTTTCATCTGTCACTGTAACTGAACTCCCTGCAGGTATCGCACCTGCGGCCCAGCTCAGCCTCTGCACACACCAGCCGGCTCCTCCGGCTTTAACCAGCATAACTTACCGATCGTGTTTCCTGCCTTTCGTCTGAGCTGATCAGAGCACCTGTGAGGTGTTTTCAGCTGAGGGGACCTGCGGACGAGAGCGCCCTGAAAACCAGCACGCTGAGCGTTTATTAGCACAGACAGGTGAGTCTCCTCTGTCTGCAGGTGTGAACTGAAGGTGTTTCTCATCTCAGCTGAGAGTCAGTCGAAGACAGCAGGTCTCTTAGCAACAAGACCTCACACACTTCAAGCTCAGTTTTCATCACTTCTGAGGACTTCACATGAACTCGCATTAATTTCCTGCAGATCCTGCAGCATCCAGCAGAGGCAGCAGTGAGACAGTCCCCACAGACTCCCATGTTGAAACTTTACAGCAGAAATAAACATGTTTACAGCCTGATACTCAAACTGTTTGGTCTCTGTAGATGATTTAAAGCCTGCATTATTAGAGGTGTGGCTTCTTTGACTGACAGGTATCTATAACTGCAAGCTGTCTGCTTGCATCACCTGAACTGGACCTCTGGACCATGTTTGTGCTGTCGGAGCATTTTGGACCATTTTTAATGACATCATCTGTCCAATAATGGCTGCTGTGAGGTCACTGTACTAACAGACCATCCAAGCAGCCAGAGCGCCAGTTTTGCTGAGTGAAATTTGAGGATTTTGATTGGATGTTACTGATTAGCAGGTATCTGTGTCTGTGGAGGTAAACTGACAACTTAATTCCACCGTCATCTAATACAAACTTAAATCAAATTTTAATCTAACGTTCCACAGAATAAACTTAACCCAAGCACTCCCATTGTGCTAAAATTTAATAGTTACTAGAGTCCCCACATTGAGGCAAAACAGGAATGCAGACACACACACACTCCTCATTAGCAGATTAACAAGACGGCACAGATCCAGGTTGAGTTTGCAGGTTTTATTTTAGCACATGAACTGATCAGGACTCACAGCATCACCACCTGCTTCACATCCCTTCAGGACTACATCTCCCATCATCCCCTCTGGGTTTAAGGCTACAGCAGCTGCCGAGGAGAAGTAAAGAAGCGCGAGTATAAAATGATCAAAAAAACACGGGAGGATCAGAGAAAGCAGGAAGACACGACGAGCATGTGCAGGGACATTTAAAGGAACAATCCACCAAATACAGATCAATAAAATCACGATCAATCAGAAACCTCCCGAGGCTTACACTGACCTCTGACGGATGTGAGACACAAAAATAAAACAACCCATTTATTATTTATTGCTCCCGTTGAACCTCGATCATCTTCTAGCTCAATACAAAAGTCTGAATCTGATAAAAAAAATAAACTTTTGCTCTGAGGAAACTCGCTGATTGTCATCGTGGAATCATCTGAGCACGCTCACAGGTCTGTACCGTGAAGAAACTCCGTGATCGTGATGGGTCATTTCCACGGACACACTGGGGTAAATTCGGGGTTGACTTGTCGAGGTCATGCTATGGCCGTCAGGTTTACTAAAACCAGATAAAGATATCCTGGAGTGCTGAACCCGCTTCATAGCACAGACCTCGGAATTGGCTCTCTCCTCACGGGGACGATGTTTCAGGAGCTCCGATTGGACAGTTGGTCCAGTTCCTGGACTTTTACACCTGAGTTTCCAGCTGAGAGTGAAGGTGGCGAGTCCACCGCTCGGAAAACATTCACATTCAGAGAAGAAGAAGAGTCCGAGGAGGACGGCTCGGGAAGCAGAAGCCGGTTCTTCAGTTCATCCTCACTGGCTGTCCAGAATTTCTGTGATGGCTGCTGAGACGATGACCCGTCGTGAGGTTGGATTATTCTGCGTGAACTTTCTAAAATGTGTGAAAATGAGCCATTAGTTCTGATGAACCTGAAGCATCACTGGTTCTGGTCTCAGGTGGGTGACGGCTGAAAGGGACCCAAGAAAAAACAAAACTTCAAGTCCTGACTTTAAATTCCTTCATAACAAATGCACGTACTGCAGAACGAAGAGCTTTTTCCAGCCTTTCCACCACATCGTTCCGACTTCCTCGGCAGTCAGCAAAGAGCTCCAGAACAAAACCAGTCACATTAACTGGTTCTGATGGAACTTTCAGCCTATGGGTGACTCCTGAGGAAGTCCAGAGCTCCAGACCTCAGCTTCATGTACCAGAAAAAGCTGGTAAAGGAACCTGAGGTCACTGACCGGCTTCTGTGGGGGAAATCAATCATCAGCAGTAAGGTCAGTTCGTACCGTCACATTCACAGTCCTCCTCCAACTCTGACCTCCACAGTAAACAGCTTCAAAAAAACTTCCACCCTGCATTCATACCGTCGACTGATCACTCTTCAGTTTTTAAGCCTCAAACTGAGAGTTTGTCCCAGGAAGCAGAGCATAAAGGATCCACAGGAAAGGTCGTGGACCAGAATGAGATCAGGTGTCCACAGTGTCCTTGTCTCCAAACTCTTGTCTTGGCACATTTCCAGTCTCTCTGACACTGACGTCAGGTAAGTTTCCTTGAAAATAACCTGAACTGAAAAACTACTCAGATTAATCAAAGGCAGCGATGAGCTGACGAACCACACTCAGGAAGCTTCTGAGGAACACTTCCTGTTCCATGGTTTACATTAAGTTTTGGAGGTAAGAGACTTTGAGGGGACCTGTAGGTTAGTCTTTGTGAGGGATCTATGCCTCGTGTACCGTGATGTCGAGTCCTGGAAGCGGCTAAAACCTGAATTTAAAGACTTTCAAAGTGGTTCGTCCATCTTCATCTGAAGTCCAGATGACAGAACCGTTCACCTGGGCCGGTCTGAGTCGTACCGGCTGGCTCACATCAGGCTCTTGCGGTCTGGGTTCATTCTGGAGCTTTTGTAAGAGGTGATAGGGGAGATGGAGTCCAGTTGTCGGTACAACGCCCTCAGCTCCTTCACCTCCTCCAGCACCTCCTGCGCCTGGTTCCAGGCTGCCTTCGCCTCCTTCAGGAGTCTTTCTGCCTCAGTCGACTCCTTCCCCCACTTCACCTTTCCCCGCTCACCCTCGGCGTCGCCCCGCACTTCCTTCAGCAGCTGCTCCGTTTTCTCCAACTTCTGGCTGATGAGCTCCTGCAGCTGGCTGACGGGCGCCATCGTGGCAGTCGGTGCAGAGGCAGACGAATGACTCGCCGCCGCCGTTTTACTCTTATCGGCTTTAGTCTCCGAGTGGCTCAGGATCTCATCCATGGAGGCGCAGCGGTTTTTCTCTGCTGTCGTGAGGCGTTTTTCTGGCTGGGGGGTCTGCTCCGACACCACCGTCACCTCACGGGGAAGGCTGTGAGATTTCCCAGAAGCCTCGGCGGTCCGAGCTGAGAGAGCGCTGTCTGTTTTGGACCTGGGACAGTCCGGACTGAGGCAGGATGCCGAATTTTCCAAGTCAGCTCCTTGAGCGTTTGCGGCATCCTCTTCCTGGATCAGGTCCAGAGTCAGCATCCCATCTGAGGAGGAGGTGGAGGCCTAACAGACCGAGAGAGGAGGAAAATCAACAAAGACTGAGAGTCTGACAGAAAAATGCTTTCAGGCATCTGCTGCCATTCTGACCACCAGAACGAAGAGCCCCATAGTCAGTACCAACATGTCCGGGTATACCTGACAGGACGGAACAAACGTTTAGGTGTAAAGCAGGTGCCAAGAAATCTAAAAACATGTGAAAAACAATTTGTGCCGAAGAAAATCGCAAAATAAAAACTGTTCAGTGCTTCTATTAAAACAAACAAGAACAGTAGTACCAAACGACATCTACAAAGTGTTCAAAGTACGCAGAAAAACTACTGAAAATCTGTCGAAAAAACGAACAGCCTCCAAACACAGCATCAAAGATCAAACAGAAAAAAAAATATGAAAAACTTACCAGCTATTCAAAATGGCTCATAACTGCCCCAAAATCTGAATAAAATCATCCCACCAACAACTACCGAAATAAAACATTAAAACGGAAACTTTAGGACACTGACCACAGCCAGCAGGTGGCCTCGGGTCGGCAGTCGGCGGTTATGAGGGATCTTTACTCGATCTCGAGTCAGATGAGACAGCTGCGAGTCTTCCACTGTCACCTAAAAACAAAGGAGGAAAAAGAAGGCATGTGGTCACCAATCAGACTGTAGGAGCTCCTACGGGACAAACCTGACAAAATCACATGAAAGACACCTGAAACAGTTAAATGACCTGCAGTCATCATCATCAGTGCTCTCACAGACAGACCGATGCAGACTTTAGTCCTGGACAAAGCCTCGAACGCTTCCATGTAGGTAACTTAGCATTAGCTAGCACGTGCTCAGGGTCCTGAAAACCAAGCGATCGGATGTCCTGCTGAGGCTGACCATAGTTCCTCCTGACAGTCAGTCAGACAGGTGAAAACTGGCTTTCTGGCTACTTACCTGTTAATTAGCCTAGCATTCTAACAGTGTCATCAACAGAGTATAAAACAGAGGGTCTAACTTCCACGTTACATAAATGCTTAGGTAACCCTAATGTGTTTACTACCCAGCCATGTGTCAGTTAATTGGTAGTCCCTTTAAGTCGCAGTAAGGCATTGTCTTTCAGCGGTCCCTGGATAAACACGAAAGGGTCGAGTAGTCCTGGTTTTAATATTAAATCAGTTCCAAACTTCAGGACAAAAAGTCGAGCCCACGCTGTGAGGAGACCCACGACAGAGATCTGAGGAACTCCTGAGCCACACTAAGCTGCACTTCCTCCAAAGTGATGAAAGTAACACATCAAAAAAAACAAAATTAATTCGGAGAATTGCTGGTTATGCGTCTGACACGTGTTTCTACCTGAGTGAGCCTGAGTGAATACTTTACTACTTTAACACCAAATCTAAGGCGTAACCACCACATTCAGGCTGTGAGTCTGGATGGAAAACAGCACCACATCAATAGGACATGCATGTGCCACTAGTTCAGCCTGGAACATGATGTGAAAGACTATTGATCGGAGTATCGATGTGAGCATCGACCGGTGGAAAAGGCAGCCAGCTGCTCTGGCACATGCGCTGCTCCCAAATGAACACATTAAAATGCAAAAGTGGCAGGAAACATTGGGTCAGACCTGCATTAAACATCAGGTGTGTAACAGGAAGTCAGCGGGGGAAGTAACTCAGTCATGTGAAACACGCGTGTTCAGGTTCAGTAACTTCTACTTTCATCATCTTCCTTTAAACGAATCAAAGCACAGAAACGCATTCAGAAGCTCCCTGAGAATCTGTCTGATTTTAGCTTTGCTGCACGGATGTGTTGGACGTACGACCACGATGGCCACGGGCAGTTCTGCTGCATCTTTAACTGCACATCCAAAATATTCAAACTGCCCGAAAAGGTTCAAAAGTCCAAACTCCTGTGAAAAATGACCCAATTTGTACCAAAGAAAAGAAACACTCACAAACATAAACCTCTATTCGGTTTAATTTTTTTTCTAGCACAGCGGGGCTTCCTGTTTACTTCTTGTTTACATAGTCGAAGGTCCCACCTCGTCCAGAACGCTGTTCTTGGCTCTGGTGATGGCGGCATTCAGGACGTTGATCCAGGATTCTTTCTCCTCTGGACTGACGGCGAGGAAGACGAAGTTAGGAACCTGCAATAGAGCAGAGACACAACAGAGCTAGTCCGTGTTCACGCCACAGCGGTGACCGTTAGAGACGCCGCCAAAGCGTCCGCTACGGTCTTCTGATGATTTTGTGTTGTTCAGTTCTTTGGACTTTAAATGTTTTCACATTCGGTTCAGGACAGTTTTTCAGGAAAGTGCTGAAGGCTAAAATATGATCGAGTCATCTTTACAAACACAGAGAAGAAACCAGAAACAGAGCTTTTAATCGAGGGACACGGAGGTGCAAGTATCCGGGGTTTACTATACCTCGAGAGAAATTCAGAGCAGGTATTACACAGACGTTTGTACTTTATAACGAGCGGTATTCACAGAAGAGCCAGCTGCTTATGTTTTACTCTGAGCTATAGACACCGATTGGATAGAACTGCTGACATCACACATAAGGACCCCGCCCCCGTCCCCTCCAGCTGGTTTATGAAGCCTCTGTGGATGACACTTCACCAGATAGCTGAGTGTGTGTGTGTGCATGTACATGTTTGTCTGTCAATGTGGGGACCGCCATCAGTGCAAAGATCCTTTCGGGTCCTCACTTTCACACTTCAAACCAACATGGAGGATATAATGATCACGGTGCTGTGCTGTCCCTAATATTCACAGAAAGGGATTTTACTGCACTAGAAAGCAGTAAAACAAATAAATAAAATGGAGCTATTGTCTCGACCCTTCTGTCAAAAACAGGACAAAAACCTTTCATTACCCAAACTGTACACAGAAACCCTGTTTGTTTCGACACATGGACAAAAAGGTGCAATATTCCTGATTCTTCCTTCTTCCATCACAATAAAAGTCCTTGACATGCACTGTGTGACTTCTGAACACAAACTTGCTTAGAGCAGGGTTTTTCTTAGTTTCGTAAAGTAGTGAGAAAAAAGGAAATAAATTTGTGTAATTGTTCCTTTAACTGTACAGAAGTATGACAGCTTTTATTAACGCTAGTCCTCGCCGTCATGGTCACAAAACATATTAATTCTTCAGAAAAGAATCCCTCTCAGTGTGGACATAAAGGTCAAGATCAGGACTTTTTCACAGTGAGTAATCCAAATCACACAGATTCATGACTAATGAAGCGTCTCAGATGTTCTCTGGGCTGAAGTTTCTTTCTGCAATATGATAGCACTGGTCTTAACATGAACTTATACTGAGAACAGTTTAACCCTCATCCTCCATCTTCCTGTGCTAATGTGTTTATATTAGCCTAATTATAGCTCTGTAGCTATAATTAACTCTGCTAAAGCTCATAAAACATTTTTTTCATGGACGCCTGGAGTTTAAACTTTATTGTAAAACCTCAGAGAACAGCCCTGCTGATCATTTAATTGCAGATGAAATAATTAGGAGCATGTTTATCTCTCAGTGTCGCCTCAATGTTTGATTGATTTTGGGAACCAAATGAGCATTTGGACCTGAAAATGGAAAAAAACTTTAACAACACAAGATGTGTCTTCATTTTAAGCTCTTTTATGAATTTGTGTGTTTAAGAGAAAAAAGAAAACATGTACAAAAAGAAAAGAGTACAAATCATCTTTAACATTTAGATGTTCTCTTTGTAGCAAAAACACCACAAATACATCATGTATGTTTGTTTCTGATATCAATGTGAACGTATATAGATGTTGGGTATCTAGACTGACACATGTGGAGGGTGAAGGTAACAGTGGTCCCAGTGGTAATCGGAGCACTAGGCGCAGTGACTCCCAAGCTAGGCGAGTGGCTCCAGCAGATCCCAGGAACAACATCTCTGTCCAGAAGAGCGCAGTCCTAGGAACAGCTAAGATACTGCACAGGACCCTCAAGCTCCCAGGCCTGAGGTGGAGGACCCGAGCTTGAAGGATAGACCGCCCACAGGGGGGCGAGCGGGGAATATATATATATATACCAACTGCTTTACATAAAAACCAGGCAGATCTGTCACAGCCAGCACGGCTCCGAATAAGGCGTATAGGCCAAGCCAAACTACATTTCCCTCGATCCTTTGCGAGCTTGACAACCAGCCAATCCGTGCCATGACAGGCCGGCACGTGACGCAAGTGAGTTCCTGTTGTAGCTTGAGGGAAACAGGCCGACTTTCAGCCACGGGAGAATCGCAATTTGCGGGTAAGTTGAGACATCTGGCCGGAACGAGGTCACCTGAGTATATATTAAGTGTAATTTGGAGGGCATTGTCGTAGGTTTCTGCGCACTGAAAATCAGGAAGAGTGTGAATCTCGGGTGGAACAAGCTGTCTTCCCGTCTAGGCCTACTCTTATTTCCTGGTGCAAGTCCACATCTGTGTCTATTGGAATGGCTAAGTTTTAAAAAAAAGTTCATTTAAGGCGTTTTGGCGCAGCTTTGCCGCTTTTTCACTCCGCTTCCCGCAGTTCCGTGTGCTCAGGTTTTTCCATGAACACTTCCCAGTTTTGACGCTGAATTGTAAAAAGACTGGAAGGCACACTTTGCCTCTGCTTGAAATATTTGAGCTGGCTGTGGGCGCCGAAAGCGGCTCCTGATGTTTTGTTCTGTGTTTCACCAGCAGCTGACCAACTCAGTGCTGAAAACAGGTTTATTAACGCGCTATTACGCGATAACGTCGTTTCATGTCTCCGTGCTTCCAAATAAAATAAAATATTTGTCGATGCAGACTGCTTTTTCCTGAGTAAAAATGTTTATGTTGGTTTTATTAATCATCATTAGTGGCTGAGTTTCTAAAAAAAAAAGTCGGAAGCGGCTTCAGTGTTGAACACATCCGGACAAATCTCGCGTGGAATTAACAGCTTTGTGCACAGAAACGATCAGAGGAGAAATGTGCCTGTGGATGTAAACGAGCAGCCATATTTAGACACAGAAACTTTGCTGTTAGCCCACTTTTGACTGTAGGCTCGACTTACTGCGCCAGCCTCTGTTTGAGGGAGATCGGTGCCTACATCAGCCACAATAGCTCATCGTTTCAGTTTGTTAGAAGTCTTAAAAAACAAACAAACAATTGTCATATTTTGTATTATAAAGTGCCATTTTCCTTTTTTGTTCTTTAGAGGGGATATGAAACACTAAATGTATAAAGGCTAATTTACACCACTGAGCCCTGCTCTCAAAAACTGACATAGATGTAGCCCTGCCAGTGTAGCTGGATTAAAGAAGTAAGTGCTGAAAGTTAAAGCTTTAAAAACATATTTAGCGCCATCTTCTGTCGGTGCGGAATAGGGCTGGGTACCGGCACTGATTTCTATAGTCGATTCGATTTAGTTTTGCCTCAGACAGTCAGAAATATTATAATTCTGATCATTCATCAGCACTGACACTGTGAGGCTTCATCAGAGGTGTGAGCATCACTTTGTGTCAAAGCAACTGAGGATAAAACAGACAAACATGAAGGAGGTTTTCCTGGCCTGGCTTTTTATAGCAGATAACTGCCTTAAAAATATTCTGCAGTCGATCAAAAACTGAAGAAAACCACAAACCAACATATGAACATTACCTGATGCTGCTGAAGTGACGCGGAGCAAAGTCACAGAGGTTTGATTAGAGACACAGCTAAGCAATCATTTGTAAAAGTTTACATTTCTTCAGTGTTGAACAGCAGAAATGAGGCTTTGTTGTTGGAGGCCGACAGCACTGAACACAACTGTAGACTGGAGCGAAATAATCAAGTGAATAATGCAGAAAACAGAGATTTTGATGGTAAACTGTTTTTGAAGTACACAGAGAGAGAGAGAGAGAGAGAGCTGTGCAGGAAGTGTGATTTTATCGTGGTGAAAGCAAAACAGCAAAGGTAAGAGGGAATTAATGACGATGTTTATCAAACGTGAAGCGTAGTTTGGATCTTCTTTAGCTGCTGGTTCAGTGAGTTTTGGCCGGAGAGCGACGAAACCTGCAGCATCAGAATCTGTGAGCTGTCGGCTCTCAGCCCCGACGGCGTGTCGGCGTACGTGGCGTCGGGGGAGGAAGCCGACAGCTCACAGATTCTGATGCTTCGTGTTTACGTCTTTGTGCTGAATCCGTTTACCTGCTCTTTGCTGTTTTAGCTGTTTGCTGGTTGTTGAAATGAAAGCTTTAACCTGAGATTCTGGCGTTTCTGGCAAAATAAGTTTATATTTAAAAATCGATACCGCGTTACTCAAGCTAAAATCGATTTGAATCGGAAAATCGATAACTGAAACCCAGCCCTAG
>VVHJ01018982.1:3227-15854 GCA_015107715.1 Tylochromis polylepis
GTTTCCCTCAGACGCCATTTCTCCTAACTGATTCATTGTGCGAGTCATGTGAAGCAAACAAAATCTCTCAAACGAGAATCCGCTCGATTAGAGGAGGAAGAGGAACCTGCCTCTGAGAGCTTTGACTGTGTATGAATAAGGATGATTTTACAGCAGGTGTGTCAAATATACAGCTTCACCTCCACAGGTTACACATGATTGCATGCATGGATGCAGAGAGCCTGGATACTCTCCCCAATCTTTACACTGCCATTTTGCATCACATGGTACTCTGGGAGGAAACAAATGTGAATCCACTCAGACCAAGAAAAGGAAGGCCTGAAAATGTGTCACACGTGTGAATTCAAGTTTTTCTTTCTGTCTTTTTTTATTATTTACAATAGAAAGTAATCTCAGCATTATAATTATGTATATTTCCCATCTCAGAACACGAGGCTGGGACAGGAAACATCGCCCTCTCCTTCACTGTAACAGCAGTGACGTTTGATGGAAAACACGCCGCAGGACTGGAGGAAATTAAAATAAAGGCAAAGCAGATGAAATCAAGACTCCATAAAAGAAATGATTGAAGTCATCTTTACGGTGAGGACTCCTTAAAGCTGAAACAACATCTGGAAAACCAGAAAGAAGCTCACTTAAACCCGTTCACTCACGCTCAAACTCTGATGGAACTTTTCTTCCTTCATAATTCATCAGTTTATCAAAGATCTCCAACACCACAGACTGACCTGCAGCTGAGACCATGACAGAGCCTCCACCGTGCCTCACACATGGCTGCAGACTCTCACTGTTGGACCTCCTCGTACACGCTGACCATGATGTGGATCCATCTCTCCATCAGAGCTGTTCCTCTGATCTTCAGACCTCATCCTTTCCTCCCGTTTCCCTTCATTAAGAATCGCTTCCTGTCAGCCGCCCTTCCTCTGAGACGACCTCCGGTGAGCCTTCAGAGAACACTACATGATCAACTGAAGGTCCTGAAAATCTCTAGAAAATCTGGCTCCTTGGAAACAAAATATAAATAAATTAGGGGTGGCTCAAGACTTTTGCACAGTACTAGATTTGGTAGCTTTCCTTTGGAATTCTCAGCGAGGTCCGAAGAGATGTCAAAGATGTTAACTAGGCTGGAAAATCAAACACAGACGATCATTTTTCAAAGTGCGCCGGGTGGAAGTGAGAAGACGAGCCGAGACCTTTTCTCTGTCTCATTATCGTCAACCGGACGCGTTGCAACCTCCTAATTGGATAATTGTGTCTGACTCGATGTGAATAAGTTGTTGTAATGAATCAGGCAGTAAACGGAGTCCTGTGGTGGTAATCAGTGTCTCCCCTAATGAGCACAGCTTTTATCAATCCCCTCTAATTTCAGCGGCGCTGACTTGCATCTGACCTCGGTGTAGATGAGATGAAATCCCCCCACAGGGCTCAAACGCACCATGGAGACTCCACACGGGGGGGGCAGGTCACCGTTTCTCTTTCCTTAAAACAGCCGTGAACCCTCCAACAAACGCCTCAGCTCTGATTCAGAGCCGTGAGTGGAGGTTTGCTGGGTCACAGAAGATTTCCGTTCAGAGGTTTGAAATATTGGTGATGTGTTTATTTGCCTTCTGAGCTCTGATGGAGTTTTCCTGGTTACTGTCCCAAAGCCTGATCTCACCGCGATGTCAGGTTTTCTTTATGATCCCAGGTGTAACAGAGCTCATGGCCCGGTTTAGATTTATGTCCACTTTTAATTAAGAGGCTGGGTGAGATGATCCGTTTCCCCTCCTTTCGTCGACCTCTCTTGGATCCCCGTGTTCTGGGCTCCTACCCGTGCCAAACCTTTCCTTGCTTTTCCAGCAGAGGGCAGTAGAGTGACAGAGCTGAGTCTGGGCCTGCCTCTCAGAGGCAGCAGAGTAACAAGTGAAGCAGAATTAAAGCTGATTTGTCTCCATGTGTCTCTCTGTGTGTTTGTATGAATAATGGACTGGTGGCGCTGGTCTGTTATCGTGAGGGATGTTTAGGTATTTTGACGGGCGCTCTGGGGGAATAAAGGAAATGGATGAGGGTGTGAGGACCAGCAGAGTGACGCAGCGCCTTTCCCTTTCAGCCTTTCATACTCCGGCTGATGGATAACAACGGCTCTCCAGAGAGAGGCCGGCCGGCTGTATCAGGAGGACGAGATTGCAGCGGGAATAATAAAACTCCTCCTTCACGCCTTCATCCTGCCCGTCCTGCATTAATACCACACACAGTGACGGCGCTCCCCCTCGGATTCATTCTTCTTCTACTCTCTGTTGCACCTGAAACCCACTCGACGGCGAAGGTGACAGAACATCAGCCGCCATCTTTGTGAACTCTTTCACCTTTTTCCTCAGAGAAGAGAGAAAATGGAATCGAGTCACCGAGCGTTCGAGAGGACGAGAGCGGGAGGTTCTGCATGAAGGGCGAGGCCCTGTGGATGAAGGTGACCTGCGCTCACACCCAGCTCGTCCGAACCCGAACGCCTGCGGAAGATACCTGGACATTTTTGGCCACGTTCACTCTGGATTTCATTTAATCGTTAGTTACTATTCATCTCTGGATTTTTTCCACAGCTTGTCTTTGTCCCGTCTTTCTCCTCTCACCCCAACAGGTCGTGGCAGATGGCCGCCCCTCCCTTCTTCCTGTTAAAAGGGAGTTTTTTCTTCCCACTGTCGCCAAGTGCTTGCTCAGGGGGTCGTTTGATTGTTGGGGTTTTCTCTGTATGATTGCAGGGTCTTTACCCTACAATATAAAGCACCTGGAGGTGATAGTTGTTCTGATTCTGTGCTATATAAATAAAAATGAGCTGATAAGGAAGTTTGTGAGTATTTCGGAGTTCTCTAGTGAAGGGGAGCAGAAGCACTGTTTCTAATGACCAGCAGGGAGAGCAAGCCGGTCTCGAGTGGTTCATGGTGTCAGTTGTTCATTTGAAGTCCAACTGAATGAAAAATTATGTTTTTCTTTTTTCGTTTTTTGTAAATTATGATCCACACCAGAGTGAAAAAAGGTACAGTGGGAACCTGTTTAAAAAAAACAAAACAAGATGGTGACGGCAAAAACAAAGACGCCCAGCTCAATGCTTCGAAACAGTAATCTTAACACCACTGGTTGACGTCACCGAGGAAAAGCCCATCCTTCGTGTACAGTCAGTGATTCTGCATGAAAGATGGGGGGGGGGGTCTAATGACTCAACCATTTGGATTTTATTAAAGCTCAAAGCTCCTCAGTGATGCGGCCAACATGACTCAACGAGTCGACCTCTTCACCGTGTTTGTACATTTGGTGGATTTTGGAGCATTTTTAATGCAATTAATTGACAAATAACATGCTTAGCTGGCATCCAGTTTTTATTAAGGTTTGCAGATCCCAACAAACACAAAAACACTGTTTCACATCCAACTTCAAAATCTAATAAATCGAAAGGGATGATTTACAGGATGTAAATTGCACATACAGACCAAACATCTCATCATGTCACATCATTCTTAACTCTCTTCCTGAGTAAATACAGTGAGGGTAGAAAGGAAGCCCAGGTTTGTTCTTATGGTGTTGTGCAATAGTCCTTATGTACTCCTTTTATTTCAGCTGCTCTCCTGCTGGGAGCAGTTTTTGGGCTTCAGTTTGGAAGTAGCCAGGCTTTTGTTTGGCATACTTTTATCTGACACTCATACTGAGTCACGCCACACACATTCTCCCTCCTGTGCCAAGCAGAAAAACAACTCTAGAAACGGTTTCTCAGAATATACTGGCCTTCATCTTCCGTGTGATAGTTTCTATCATATTCAACATAATCTAGAGCACAGTGACGCTGAAGTTACCAGCACCATTTCATCGATACAGGGTGGCGCGGTGGTGCAGTGGTTAGCGCTGTTGTTTCACAGAAAGACGGTTGTGGGTCGGTCGGGGCCGTGTGGGTGGAGCTTCCATGTTCCCCCGGTGTCCTTATGGGTCCCGTCAGGGTACTTCGGCCTCCTCCCGCAGTGGTGACTTTAAATCGGTCACAGGTGTGGATGATCTCTCTGTGTCAGACTCGCCAGGTGTGCACCACCTCGCTCACAGTGACAGACGCCTCCACGAGCCTGAAGTGGAAGGATGGATTTCATCCATACTTTCACGGTCAGAAGTTCACTTCACCAGGAGGAACTCTGCTGCACGTCCTCCTTTAGGACCTCGGACACTGTCGTGGTCACAGCTGGACCTCATTGGAGGATTTTTGTTCAGTGTTATGATACAGAGACACCACCTTTGCTGCTCCCGTGGTCAGACCCATGCTGTTAACACAACCTCCACTCCTCATGCATCGACTTTTCTCTCTGTCATGCAGTTTGTATTTTTTCCTCTTTGTTGTTCTTAGAGATTCAGTCCTGTTAAAAGGGAGTTCTTCCTCTCCACTGTCGCCAGATTCAGCTCACAGAGAGTCGTGTGACTGTCGAGGTTCTGTTATTATTATAAGCAGTGGCTTCTCCTTACAGTGTGACGAGCTTTGGCTGCTTCACCTGAGGTGGAGCAAACAGCGAGTGGTGAACGCAGCGATTTACAGAGAAACCCATCTGTCAGCAGAACACGGGAGAGACTTCAGGTTAAAGAAGGCTCTGCACCCGCCAACACCCCGCCGCCCACCTGTCACGATTTGCGTCAGCATCTCCTCTCCGGCCGTCAGCGCGCATCAGCTGCCAGCGACGCGCCTCCCACGGCGAGCGCAGCGTGGAAGAGGTCTGATGATGAGGTGAGATCTGCTGCCCTGTCAGAGCCGCTGAGAGTCAAGACCTCAGCTTCAACTCAATCTGTCATCCCGTCCGTGTCTGAAATCCTTCGAAACAGGCGAGGAAGACGTCACGGAGAGGCCCCGAGGACGGAGAATCACACTGAGGTGCGAGGGGAACACCGGAAGGGGTTTCTCTCCAAAACAAAGATGTCATAAATGATGGAGAGCGTGTGCATCTCCTCACACGCTGATGTCATTTTAAGCCTCAGGTGTACCCGTCTACCACCCAGTCAATACATGTCAGTAGGTACAAAGAGACACGGCGATCCTCCGGAAAAACGGGGGTTTTATTTTTACGTTCACTCATATCAGAGACACTCAAAGAAAAGCAATGAACACTTCTGATGTATAAATCAGGACTTGATGTGAATCAGAGCGGACACAAAGTGCAGAAACAGAAATAGTAAGACGACAGATCGAGATCAAACTGACAGAACGAACTTCATCATGTCTGCCGTTTCCTCTCCACCCGTCTCTGAATCTTCATTAGATTCTCGCGATTCTACAAAGCTCGGATGTTTTCATTCCTCGTTTTCCACCTCTCGCGTCGAGAAAAAGCCATCAAGGTTATCATCTGTTTAAAGAGAATCATTACCGCCACCAGAGCAGCCGCGCTTCCGAGGATGAACTCTGCAGTTTGTAAATGCAGTCACGTATGCTGGGAATCACATTTTCTTCTTTTGAAGACCACAGAGAAGGAAAACTAAGATCTGCTTCACTAAACCAGCCTCTGACTCTTCTGCTTTCACCAGGACTTCCCACAAAAACTGACAAATATTCAGGGGCTGCACATCATTTGTCAAACGATGAGGGGACTAATGAAATGTTTGATTAGATATACGAATGGAAAATACTGAGAAAGTAGTTCAATAAAAATAAAACTGCCAGCAGCTCACAGATTTTACAGTCATGAAATGGTAACAAATCTGGTAAAAACCCAACACGAGCTCATTAAACGCTTTGCTCCGTTATGTGTGGAGTTTGCATCTTCTCCCCGTGTCCTGGTTTCATAAACGTTTCTCTTCTTAGGGGTCACCAAAGTGGATCATCTGCCTCGTTCTCCCCCTATCCCAGCATCCTCCTCTGTCACGCCAACCCTCTGCATGTCCTCCTTCACTACACCCATGAACCTCCTCCCTGGTCTTCCTCTTTTTCTCCTCCCTGGAGGAGCAGCTACATTTAAAGTCTCGCCTCGACCCTCTTCTGTGCGGGGACACTCCTCTCCTCCTACCGACCGACAGTAGCACAGTTTCCGCTGGCATCGACCAACCCGGTTCGGAAATGATGATGGTCCACGTTTGTTTTGGGAAAGATTTTATACCGGCGCGCTTCCTGACACGCCCCCTGCCCATTGAGCCGAGCTTTGGGCCGACAGTAAGAGCAGGCTGACCCTGCATGGCTGAGTTCCACATTAAATCCTAACCTTACAATGTAAAGCACCTTCAGGTGACTGTTGTTGTGATTTGGAACTGAATATAATAGACGGATGCAGCCATCGATCGCCTGCTGATTGATGGGTGTTCTTGGAGCCAGAGGTGACCACAGTTGTGCAATCGAGAGCCTAAAACATGGACGAAGCTACCATGACATCACCTGTTGGTTTTCAGCAGGGACTTTGGTGATCTGCCCACCGCCGTGTCGTTTCTGTCTCGGGGCCCGAAGTGGATGGATGGATTTCCTCTGTTTGTGCTTCTACTACTAACTCCACTCTGACGAGTGTCGTCGGGACTGAAAAGCATAAATCATGTTGTCAGTCAGTCACTCACGCGTCGAGCCGCACATTCTCACAACGAGGCTGGAGTAAGAGCTCAAAAATCAGTACAGCCTCCGTCCTCCGAGCAGGAAATGTATCCCCCACTCTCGGGTAGAGGGTGGAAGTAAAATGAACATCACAAACAAAACATAACAAAACGATGACCTCGGGGATCTGGGTGGAGCGGCAAATCGCATTTACAAGTCTAATACAGTCTAAACACACTCACCGCTCTCCGGGATCTCTGAGGACGAGGAGGGAGCTTGACGGTACGGCTCTGACGTAAGCGTACGCACCCGAGAGCCTGAAAACCAAACCTTGGTTAAACACATCGGAAACACGGAGCAGTTTAACAGTTTTGGAATTGAACCCTTTTCAAACTGTCAGGAATATTTTTCACCTGATGCCAGGAACCTCCCGTCCAGATGTCAGACAAACCCAGTTTTCCTTGTGGAGAGACTCAGATTACCCCTAAGCACCCAATCGCCCCACTTCAGTTCAGCAGCACTCCTGAAGTTTTATATTATCAGCTAAAGCCCCTACAGCAGGGTTTTTCTGTTAAACAGTGTTAATGCCAAGGTTAAAGTTAAGATTACACGTGTTAACATTTTTGGTGAATAAATGACTTTATAAGATAAATGATTGGTTTTGTTGTAGTCTAGTGCCTTTTTCTGGCAGGCACTGTTTCAGAGATGTTCGAATATGACCTCAAAGCCGACACTTCCAGTCACTTTTCCAGGGTTTTTTAGGTCAGTGTGGTGGTAAAGATGAAGAGTGAAGAAAACAACCTTGAGGGCTGAAAAACTGAGGGAACATGGAGGTGGCAGAAACTGCAGTTCCTCAAATGTCCACTTGAGGCCCCAGGTGAGTTAGTCCCCCAAAGACTTCCATGTTAAAAAGTCGACCTTGTTCACAGCCTGATATTTAAAAGTTTTGGCTTCTCTGAATAAATGTCTCTGTTCATAACCGCTGTCGGGCTACCTGAATGGTTTTCTAACGCAACCACCTGCCATCGTTTTCACCACCAACCGAATAGTTTGCAAATGGTAACCGTGGCAACCCACTGGCGACCAAAGCCATCGTAAGAAGGTCTTCGGCGCGGTGCCGTATAACTCTTTGCAACCAACTTCTGACCGGTCTCTAGGCCTGCATGAGGAGCCCTAATCACTGCTCTGGATACTGTAATTAGGGGTTTGGTCACTTTGACATCGTGACCATAGAACGTATGAAAGATGTCACTCCATGTTCTGAGGCGTTAACCTCAGGGTTTTGTCCCAGCCCTGCCCCATAGTGACCGCTGGCCTGCAGCGCTGCCGTTAAAAGACCCGATGAAGGTTTTAGGCGTGAAACACTTACCGTGAGTAGACATTATCCATCACCAGTCCAGGATTTCTTGGCTCCTTCAGAGCTCGTGTGAGATGTTTGCAGAGCGTCACAGGCCATAAATCAGTTCGGGGAGAGGATTTAACGTCCACGCAGACATCAAAAATGACTTGGATTAACATTTTGATGAGACGTAGGTGGAGGAGGAGAGGAATATTATTCATTCATTTCCCCACACATATTTTTTCCCAGATGGTCTGGAAGTTGGAGCCAGTGATTTGCTGCTCACACGCCCACTTTTCTAACCTTGAGGCTGGTCTGCAAATGACAGCAGGCAGTTGGAGCAGGAGGAGGATAAGGAAAGGGATCAGGGAAAAAGATTGTGCAGATGACAGAATGATGATGAAGATGAAAAAGTAAAGTTGTCTTAAAAGAGGTAAAAACGCCGCCTGAACACGGACGTCCAAATCAGCATCGCTTCGTTTCTGATGTGCGGATTTTTCTTGCAGCATAAATTTTCATGCAAATGTCTCACAATAGTTTGTTGCGAAGATTAGATTTTCCTTCAACAAAAGCCAGATGCTTAACGGTGTGTGAAGTGCTTTTGAGATGGCTCGACACCAACAGCAGCCTGCCACTCGTGAAAGGAAATCTCTCCGAGCATGCTCAGAGACCCGGGGGTGCTTCAACCATGACGTGATTAATAACCCTGCACTTAAAATAGGCTTCACAAGTAATTATAGGAGATGAATGGGGGAAGTGAGGTTTCTGAATCAGGATCACTTTAATTACAGAGTACAAAGGACGAGGAAGGATTTGTGTTGGTGGGATCAGTGCCGAGTCAAAGCAACGATAAAGGCCAGGTCTGCCGGGAGCGAGGTTCTGATACCGCCGGGGATCGCTGGGTCAGAGCGACTCAGCAAAAGAAAAAAAAAGAAGGCGAAACGTGTGCCAAGCGACATGAAAAACTCCATTTCCATCACATTAATCCGTCAACGTCCTCTCACCGCTGAGTCTGTTTGATGTTTGGTTGCCGACTCCTCACAGCAGGTTTCAGACAGAGGTCGGGTTTTTAGCTCCAGTTTGATCTTCAGTTTGATCTTCTGAGCTACACTCAGCGAAGCGATGAAAGGGCCGCCGGGTTCCAGGCAAAATTACAAGAAAGGGGCCAAAAAGAATGCAAATTACACTCTCGCTGGAAATGATTAACTAAATGACTGATTAGAATAGAATAGAATAGAATAGAATAGAATAATCCTTTAATTGTCCCACAAGGGGAAATTTGTTTGTAACAGCAGCCAGAGACACAAACAAACAAACAAACAAACAAACAAACAAACAAACAAACAAACAAACAAACAAACAAACAAACAGTACACAGGACACAGAAAAGAAACATACTCAATTTTTTACATATTTACATCAAGAAAGACAATGGTTACCAATTTTTAGCACTGTACAGTTTTAAATTAAATAAATTTAAAAGTATTTACTTTTAAGGGATAAGTATTGTATTTTGTGCATATTCAGTTTTCTTTGTTCCTTTAAAATATAATTTAAGAAGTTTGTAGTGCAATAAAACCTGTTGAAACCTGTTTTAATTTACAATAAACATTATGTGGATATAGTACATTTTGTTTAGGTGTTTGGAAATAAATATCAAGTGAAAAGTTTATTTTGTTTTCGACAAAAAAAAGGCACCCCGTGAGTGCATCTCTGCTTTTCTATTGGCGGATTGGAGAAATGTGACTGCACATCGGTCTGATCCTGAGCCGGGAAGCTGGATCGGGCGTGATGGAAACAGAGCTGAGGTTTCTGACTCTGGTCGGTGTCGTGCTCACAGGCCAGCAGCAGCAGCAGAGCTCTGAGGCAGTATGGAGGCGCTTCACACCAGCGACATCACCAGCGTTTGTACGTTTGCATGTTTTTTCTACTTCAACCCAAACTGCTGCCACAGTTCTCCTCGCAGTTCTGGGAAACTTTTATTACACTTAAGGTCACGGTAACACGTTTCCATCAACTCGGTTATTAATATTTACTTCACCTGTCTCTTATCAGCTCGGTGACACAGAGCGAAAGCAGAAACAGCACCGAGCCAGTTCAAATAAATGAATTTCCTCACTCTAATTACTTTTCATTTTATTTATCTCAGGCCCGATGCCACCTTAAACATAAAAGACACTCGTGTATTAATTTAACACTGAAATCAGATCATACTCGGCACAGACAGACACCCGAAGCAAAGGTACCGGTGTATAAAAAATCAGAAATGGAGGAAGTTGGATCGGTGCACGGCGTCAGAAAAACATTTATCAAATAACAAACTGTGCAGCTGTAAAACTGTTAGCCTGGAGAGCACTCCGTGATTCTGGTAAACAATAAAAACTTCATCCCTATGTAACATAGTTAAAAAAGATTCAAGTTAAATCCTGCTAAATGGGACAATGGCACCACCTACTGTTGCAAATGTCACCCTGCATTGACTACGAAGGGCAAAGAATTGTGGGTAACCCTCAGAGCAATGGAGGATTCCCATAGAGCAGGGGTCTCCAACTCCAGGCCTCAAGGGCCGGTGTCCTGCAGGTTTTAGATCTCACCCTGGGTCAGCACACCTGAATCAAATTATTAGTTCATTACCAGGCCTCTGGAGAACTTCAAGACATGTTGAGGAGGTCTTTTAGCCATTTAAATCAGCTGCGTTGGATCAAGGACACATCTAAAACCTGCAGGACACCGGCCCTCGAGGCCTGGAGTTGGAGACCCCTGCCATAGAGGTAACGCACGTGTAAATGTTGTGGACAAAAATCACGTTACTAGTCCGTAACAGTAATAGACGTTGACCTGGCTATTTTTGGTTAAATATTATCTGCTGTGGGTTACTTCTGTCATCCTTATGTTGGGTTAGATGTTCGTTTTCAGTGAGACTTCTTTACCAGTAAATACAATCTGGAGTATAGCTAGCTAACTCTGATGCAGGGCTCACGCTGTTTGTCCACAAGAATGGAAGCCGTTCTGCTCTTTGCCCGTTGTCATGAATGCAGGTATGTGACTGTGCACTACTGTTTAGAGTATGATACACATTGTTTCATGTACAGCCCTCCTCTTTGCGTTTTTGTAATTTGTTAACCTCTATGTTCAGAGTTATGAAACAGGAAACACCATAAAGTAGCTGAAACATATTTTGGTATTTTTCTGTGTTCCTTTCATTCTGGAAATTTAAGATGCAGATTATTTCTGTTAAGGTTCTTTTATTTTGTTGGCATAAGCTTTAACTAGTATATGATCACACTGCCAGTGTATTCAATAGAATGTAAATATATACTGCAAGGCCAAAGAATTGTGGGTAATCCTCAGAGCAATGGGAGGATCCCCATAGAGGGCTCGCACTGTTGTCCACAAGAATGGAAGCCGTTCTGCTCTTTGCCCTTTGTTATGAATGCAAATGCTGAATAAAAGGAGCTGTAGCCACAAAACTGACCTGACCCCCCCGTTCGTTCATTTAAAGAGTCCAAGAAGACATAACAAAGAGGTCACACCTACGTCGCAGCAGGAAGGTAAACCAGAAGAATAGTCAACACAGGGAAGGTGACAACGGCAAATCAAAAACGAACGGTATCCCATAAAACGCTGTAAAACGATTTTCACGGTCAGCGTTGAGCCCGAGCCGCCGCCTCGATCCTGGTCGAATGTGGTTTCATTGGCCCTGCGTGAATCAGCATCTCGGTAATTCTGTGACGTCTCCTCCGTGCGCGGCTTCCTTCATGTTGCAGCTGCGGTGGAGAGTATTGACGAAAGCTTGGATTGCACTTCAAGTACAAATTCAGTGGCTCATCTGGGAATCGACTGTTTGCGGTCGTAAAATGGATCTGCTCGCTCACTCTGAATAAAAGTCCAACGAGTTCAGCTCGTGCAGAATAAACCTCACGTGTCACAGCGCAGTTTTCGTTACACCGCCTTCTACGTCTGCTCCACACTTGGAGAGGAATAATGTGAGGCTCTGTTCTCAATGCTGCTTGTCCTAAGACGATGGACTGTGCATCTTGAGACTTTCGTCGTGTTTGTGCCACAGGTTTGATTCTTGTTGTTCGCTTTGAGGCCGGTGCCTGCAGCCTGTTGTCGTCCTTTCCGACTCTGACGGGAGCAGTAATTCACAAAATAAACACAACTGTGGACTCGGCACGACTTGAAACACTCTGAACTGACATGTTATTGGGAAAGAGACCACAGAGTGTCGGCCATTAGAAAGAGTGCAGGTTTGAGGGCCTCTGCACTGGCTTCGACTAAATTAAATAAAAAGATTAATACAATTTTAATTACATGGCGCTAAATCACGACAGCCATCTCAATGCAATTTACACTGTAACGTAAAGACCCTACAATAATACAGAGAAACCCCAAGAATCAGACAACCACCTATGAACAAGCACTTGGTGACAGTGGGAAGAAGAAACTCCCTTTTAACAGGAAGAAATCTCTTGAAGAACCAGACTAAGGGAGGGGCGGGCATCTGCCAGAAATGAATAATAACTGATGATTTTTTTTGGCTTTACCCAAGAAATACTGGTAACACTATGCTCAGCAGCCACTTTATTAGGTACACCTGTTTAACTGCTTGTTAATCCAAATCATACGGCATCAACTCATCTAGGTGTGTAACAGGGTCACACCTGACCATCTCAGAGCTACCTGATAAAGCTTCACAGGGCAGATTCGCTTCCTGAAAGGGATTTCAGGTCAATCCTCGAAAAAAAATCCTTTAAAGGATGATTTTCTGCCATCGTTT
>VVHJ01018982.1:28130-39036 GCA_015107715.1 Tylochromis polylepis
AAAGGAGTGATTGATTTATAACACGGGGGGGGGGGGTGTAATCAATAAAATTATGAATACCACGACTGATCCGACTCCTCGACTGCGGACGCCATGTTTGAGAAACTTGGCCAATCATCAAACTGAACCGTTCCCATCGTGGCCCACGCAGTCGCCTCATTTCTCCATGTTTTCCTTCACTTTTCTCTGAAGTGCATTAAAGGTTTTGACCGCTGGGATTAAAACTCAGCATTCATGTCAAAAAAGGGGAAAAGCTTCTTTCCCATCCTGATAAAGGAACATCTGCACACGCGCACTTCTGCTCCGTGCTCTCCGGCTTTCATCCTTCGCTGTCTGGAGGAGCCTCTGGCCCGGCAGCTTCTTTTCCCCTGGGAGGCGCAGAGACAGATGACTTTTCCATCCCTCATTATTCATGTTAGTCACATTAAACAGCCCCGCTGTAATGAGCTGAACTGCATGCACGGAGACCACCGCCCAGCAGCCGCACATCCTGGTGCCGCACAGAATCCCTCTGCAGATCCCAGGCTGTGCAGCCACGATGTGGCATGGCTCCTCTGTTCGTGCCCTCGAAGAAAACCTGCCGATAATAAATCACTGCTCAAATCCTCTCGGCTAAGACGAGACAGGAGACGCTTCATCATCACAACTGTGGGAAAGATTGATTTAAAAACTGTGATTTTATTCGATTAAACCTTTAACGATGAGTCAGTCGGCATTTTGTAGAATATTCTTTAACCAAAAAACAAAATAATGGTTTCAGTTTCACAAAGGTGAGAATTTGAAAAAAAGTAGAAAATGTAGATGAGGAATGTTTGCAAAACAAGTACTGCAGGATTCTATGGCAGCGCATCACCAGAGGAAACCAAACCAGAGACAAACGAGCGCCAAACGCCAAAGCTACCCGAGCCTTTACAGAGGTCTCAGCTTGTGCCCATCCAGACCGAGGCTCTCAAACTAAAACTGGAAGTAAAACACAATACAGTACTACCATTTACTACAGTGTATGGCAATACACTGTGTTGCTTGATCGAATAAATATGAAATGAACGGACAGAAAAGCAAGAAAATCAATGCAAATGAACTAAACTGACATGTTAATGGAAGTGAAATAATGCAAACTAGGCCTAAACACCTCATTTTAATTATAATTGTGACTTCAAACATTTATAAATTGTTTCATAATGCAGTTTTATTCAAATGCACTCACACATTCACCGACCTCATTATCTGAATCGTGCTCAAACTGACTCTCCTCCTTTGGAACATACTGACAGAAAATAAGGAAAAGCAGAATAGTTCTTACTTAATATTTATGCCCAGAGAATAATAACGGTTGAATTTACCGTCTAATTTTCACTCCCATAGTGCAACAGGTTTCCAAATATCAGGCTTGCAGATATAATTTAAGGGGCTTTGCGTTGAGCGCCAGCATCAAAAGTCTTTTAATGTTTTTGGAGAGAAAAGCTCACAGACACTGAATTTTAAAAACCATCCGAATCTGCCTGCAAACTCGGATTTTCAATTTCTGAAGAGAATAAAAAAATACTTGACAGTTCCCTGAATGACTGAGGGTGCTATCGGAAATTAAAAGAGGTAATAGGTGATGATAAGAGCCCCACAGAAAGCTACTCGTTATCTTTGGTTAGAGCAGACACGAGCGCGGGTCTGCATCGACGTTACAACCCAAATTGTGGGCAACCAGTCAGTAACGTGCGTGTCACGAGGCTGGACTGTGTGGTTTCACCCCGACAAGCTGCTGCTCTGAAAATCCCTCGGCGCTCCATAATAACGCCCGCGTTGCCATGGTTTTTGTCAGAGAGGCTGGATTTATAAACAGGGAAGGAAAAAATGAAAAGGACTAAACTGTGCTGCTATCACAAACCGCGACCTGGAAACACTCCCCAGGATTTTAAAGCAACGTGTTTGAATTATTTTACCCTGTTTGATGGACAGCTTTAACCCACCCACAGACTATCAGAGGGCTAAATCAAAGGCTGGTCAGAATAATGTGACGGGTGTGAGCGGGGTTAAAGTGCAGACTGTTAAAAGCCCTTTTTTAGACCTTTATGGAAGCAATTTAAGACCTAATTCATAGGAAAAGGGTGTGAAAGATCTGAAGAAAAACAGTGCATACACTCTGGGTTTAACTGAAGGTGGCAGGAAAGATGGGGCCAAATGAATTAATTCATTAAGAAAAAGATGACAAGTTCATGCCAAACCCAGAACTTTTACAAGAAAAACCTGAAAAAGTCACAACAGAAAATCTGGAAATTTACATGAAAAAAATTTGCCAGTTTAAAATAAGAAAACTGGCAAATTTATGAGAAGAAATGGGAAATTTATGATTAAAGAATTAGTAAATTCACAGGAAAATACCAAAATAGCGACATTACTGTACAGGAGCACAGGTAATTGTGCATATGTGCAGTGATATGCACGCATGCACAGTGTGCATCGTGTATTGTTGGTGTTGTACAGTCGCGTCACAGCCGGCTGCACACAGAGGTCTGTGTTGTTAGTCCAGGTGGACAGATGGCTCGTTTTACTGAAAACGAGATTGTGGTTTGTAGTCGGCTTTAATGGTGCGACTGGAAGAGCGCTTGCTGGCCTTCTGTTAATGTTTCTAATGAGTTATTCAGTTCTTCACCTTGAAAAGGGAAGTGATGTGAGTGCTTAACTGAAAAACACTATTTTTTCTCTGAAATGTTTGGTGATTCAGTGCAAGGCTGCTGGCTTATGGCAAAAACCATAATCTCCAGTACATTGGTCGGTAAACGTACTCTATTTAATTCACATTTATTGATCTCTTTCCCCATGAACTCTAAATATATTTAAGTAAAAAGAATAACTAAATAAGCATGCATCACCCTGGTGAAGCATTACAAGCTGAGGCCAAAAACGGGAACATTTTCCTACTACAGGAAGCGGGCTCATGTAAGCAGGGACTTACTAGAATCAGCAAAACTGAGCACAAACCTCTGAGGTCGTCTGTGCCACAGAGCAGCCATATTATTAGTCAGAAACCTGCATTAAAAAGGCACAGACTCCACAAACACGGTCCAGCTCAGAGTCTCCAATTAGCTGAGGTGAAGTCTGGCAGACAGGTGGAGGAGGATGGAGGTTGGCGCTTTGGGTAACCCTGTATTCAGTATTAATGCACACTGATGGGATGAAACACTAATAATGCTGATTAACTCCAGGAGTGGAGAAGGTGGAGGTCTGGGATATATCAGTGGTAGCTGGAGTCAGTGCGGTGGATGTGACGGGGTGAACCATAATAGCACGATGGAGGACGAGGTCGAAGCATCGCCGTAATCCAAACGTTTGTTGGGGCTCGCACTCAGGCAGCTGCTGGCCACTGTCGGCAGGTGATCAAGTTCAAACTTTCTTCACGAACAAGAAAACCGGAGTCGGAGAACAACTCCGTGCTTTGAGGGGAAGTGTGGAGGCGGTGGGCGAGATCCCGACTTTGACTGATGTGTAAATCAATGGAGCCAGACACAGAGACCTGTCAAGACTTCAAAATATCAAAACTGGCAATTAGTGCATGCTTTTTTCTCCTCCTGACGAGACCCAACGAAATGATTTGTGATAAGGCTGGTGTGGATATTTCACAATAAAAGTTTACCGCCTTTTATCGTGAGGCTGATTATTTTTTTAAAAAAAAAAGACATTTTGGACTCCAAATGTACTTTATGTTACCTTATGTTACATTGAAGAGAAACTGTGGAAATCGTGTACACTTCCAAAAGACAAAAATTACACAATTATTACCACATCGATTGTTATACGAGTCAGCTTTGTTCTGCTGTCAGAGCATCTCCAAACCTGCAGCTCTTGTGTTCCCGGTCTGCAGGGGTCGGTGTCTATCAAAGTGGTCCAAGGAAGGAATAGTGCTGCAGAGCTGCAGACCAGTCAGCATGCTCATGCTGACACCATCCACCACCAAATGCACCAAGAATGGACACCGGAGCATCAGAACTGGACCATGCAGCACTGGAAGAAGGTGTGCTGGTCTGATGAGTTTTACATCACATGGATGGTTGGGTGATCACCTGGGGAACACCAGGCACCAGGATGCACTATGTGAAGAACGTGAGGTGTTGGCGAAGACGGTGTGATGCTTTGGGCGATGTTCTGCCAGGAAACCTCGGGTCTTGCCATCCGTGAGGATGCAACTTTGACACTTATCACCTACCTAAGCACTGCTGCAGGCCGTCTTGATGCATGCTCAATCATCCAGGTAAGTAAATCCCAAAAGGTCGATTCTGTTCATGTGGACGCAGCGTTTTCAGTGGGAGAAACGTTTCGTCACTCATCCAAGTGACTTCTTCAGTCAACGCTACATCCAGATGAACAGACTCGACCTTTTGGGATTGTTGCAGGCCATGTACACCCTTTAATGGAAACAGTACTCCCTGATGGCTGTGGCCTCTTTCAGCAGGATAATGTGCCTGCCACAAAGCAGAAATGGTTCAGGAATGGTTTGAGGAGCACAACAGCCAGTTTGAAGTGTTGGCTTGACCTCCAAATTCCCCAAATCTCAATCCAGTGGAGCATCTGTGGGATGTTCTGGACAAACCTCGCAACTTGAATGACTTAAAGGATTTGTTGCTCACGTCTTGGCGTCAGATACCAAAGCACATCTTCAGGGGTCTAGTGGAGTCAACGTTTTCAGGGCTGTTTTGGCAGCAAAAGTGGGGCCAACATAATAATCATCATAATTTTATGCCTGATCTGCGTATATTTACCATGAAAATTGCCATAATATGTCAGCTAGCGCCAGCTGGGGTAGGCTCCAGCCCCTGAACAGTTCAGAAAACGGATGGACTGCCATAATGATTAGTGGTTTGAAGGAAACCTTCCCCACTGACACTGACAGAGTCTGACAGATGATTCACTTATCATGTTTTTATTCACAGGGAAAGAAAACAAACCTGAGATGATTTGTATGGTTCAGACAAACATTGGCAGGCAGTGTTTGTGTGCTAATGGGCCTTCACTCCAGGAGGCGTTGACCAATTCTCAGAGAAGTGCTGCTACACAAACGTCTCAATTAGCTGGCAGCTTGTTTGCCAACAAATGTCACAGAATGATGGATTCTGCGGTGAGCCTGAAAACGCCCAAAGACCCACAGTGAGAGGACAGATTCATCGTAACTGAGGAGCTGATCTGAAACATGTTAACTGTGGAAAAAGGAAGTATATCTGTGGTCATAAGGTTTTGGCTGTCTGAGAGCTCGGAGGCCACAAGTGTTCATACTGCCTCTCAAAGGTGGAGATCACTACAGGCTGCTGTAGGGTCCAAACTGATGGAGCAGAACGGCAAATCGACCTCAGGCTGCACTTTAAAAACCAAGCAACAGAACCTGCAGTTATTCAATTCAGTCTTATTTACACAGTGCCAAATCACAACATCAGTCACCTCAAGGCGCTTTATATTGTAAGGTAGAAGGTTACAGAGAAAAACCCAACAATCATATGACCCCCTATGAGCAAGCACTTTGGCGACAATGGGAAGGAAAAACTCCCTTTTAACAGGAAGAAACCTCCGGCAGAACCAGGCTCAGGAGTTTTATCTCATATCAGGGAACAGGTCCTCAACTACAAAATGCGAAAACTAAAGTTTTTATAGAAAGATAAAACTCTTATAGAATCCTAAATGTAAAAAAAGCACAACTACATGTAAAGTTGTGACTACAAAGAAAGCTCAGAAATTTCCTTCAGCAGGTGGGTGCAACATGAAGCTCATGTTACTCAAACAGCAGCGAGCAGTGAATGTTTAGGGATTCGTTTTTAGCAGTGGATGGATCAACATTTGATGCTGATGTGAAAAGAAATACACCCAACATGTTTTTTGGAGGTTTCTGCTGTGTGGGACTAGAGTGAAATTATTTAATAGTTTTGAAAAGTTTACCCAAAATATCCGACAGTGTTTTCTGTTTTTCAAAACCGAGTTCCTAGTAAACACGTAAAAAAAGCCTGAGACATAAGAGTATTAATTCTCATCCCAACCTCTTCACACTTGGCTGTCGCGAGCTGGAAGTCATTGCTCGACGAAGCAAATAGAATCATATCATCAGCAAAAAGCAAAGACGAGGCCCTGAAACCACCAAACTCGCAACTCTCCACCAGTCTGCTGCACCTAAAAATCACAGAATCACCGACAGCTGGCCGACCCCGTGGAGTCCAACACCAGTGAGCCTGACTCACTGCGAGCAACGTGAACCAATCAATTACTATAGTTGTGTAGGGGCAGAATAGCTCTAGAGGCGAATGAATGTCTTATTTGACTATCAACTGTCACCCTGGGGGACAAATTCACGCCGCACGCACATGTTGGAAAAAAGACGAGCATCCTCCTGGTCTGAAGGAAGGATGCCTGATTTGCTGACTTCAGGCTCGGAAACTGTGGACTCTTCAACCGAACGCTGCTTGGTCGTCACCGGAAACCCAGCTGAAATGAACCACTAGAAATGACTGGTAATACAAAATTAATTTGATATCTGATGGTGAAATCACAAAGCCAGCAGTGTAAGTGGTCAGAAAAGGACTGAACGTGATGGAGAAGGTAAGGTTTTTACTTTTGTGGACTGGATCCAAGAGCCTCTAGGTTCGAGTCACAGTGACTGTTACACTGTTCAAACAGCACTGCCAAATCAGCTAAAAGAAGACACTCTTCACAAAAAGCAGAATTTAAACTCTCAGGGAAACATGCCCAGTCTCTCTGGCTTTAGAAGCACAGAGTTTTTGGCACAACTTCACTGACTTCTAATCTGCCCAGAGGAGAGGAAAACAACCTAAAAAGGTCATAAACCCACCACATCGATCATGAGCGGGCCTACCAATAAAGTTGTTCTATACTCTCCCAAGCAATCCTTGCTGGAGCTTTGACCTCTCCTGTCTCTCTCTCCCAGTGTAATTAAGACCGGTGCTGTGGTTAAGGCAGGTAAAGACTGTTAATATCCCACCACAGGTCTGTAGGTACAAGTGTTTATGTGCAAAACACACTTCAAACTACGCGAGACGAGATGAGTGAATCTCACCCTCATGTGTTCATTGCCTAAAAATGTCAGAGAAGTCATGAGAGAGCGAGTCTGTGCTACCAGTACACGCCCAAGAAACGAGTCCACCAACCTCCATCGTCTTTACCGCTCACATGATTTTTGCTGATGCTGCAATGCTGTAGCCTTCATTACTTTAATAACGTTCACACCTGCGCCTCCAGAACAAAGGAGCTCAGTACAAACACAATCCGTTATTCACTGTTTACCGCCGAGTTAATTGCCCTGCAGAGGGGGAAGCGGCAGGATATTAGTCCAGTGACATAGCAGCTTGAGGCTAACGATCTGGGACAGACTCAGATTGAGCTCCCTGCTGTTTCTCCCTGGTTTATGTGCCATGTTAGCTTGCTAAAGCTGACAGCTATCACTCAATGCTACTAAGGTTTTGGAAACGCCAGCAACATTTCAGAGCCATAGATTTGTCCTCGGTAAAAATGTGAAGTAAAACAGAGGAAATGCCGTGCCTTAGAAATGAAATGTTGTTTTTCATCAACAAAATCCCAAAATTATGGGCACAAATCACGTTTTTAGACAAGTACAATCTTATTTTGATAAAATAAAAACATCCTGACATCAGACAGAACTGTCAACTTGTTCCAGTCTGATTCTCACCTCCGGAACCAAGAAAACAAAATCAGGAGAGAAGCGTAAGTACCGGCATGTGTGTCGACTCGGTAGGGACAGTAATGAGAAAAGTTCAGAATGGTCTGTGGTCTGTGACCACTGCAGACAAATATTCTACAGAAAGTCACCGTAGTATAGTCCAGTAAAAGTTAAAATGTCACCTGGTTTCCACAAAAAAGGTACAAATTTCAGTTCAATCTAATGATTTTCTACAGCTTATTAAGCAACACCGAGACAAGGTCTTCCCAAGCCACCCAAGAGACATAAACCAGTGTGTTCTGGGTCTCCTCCCAGCTGAACGTGAAATGCTTCAGCTTCACTAGGATGCTTCCGTTGTGTCTAGAAAGGCCAGATGATTGAACCACCTCCTCTGACTCCTTTTGAGCAAGAGAAGCAGCTCTACTCCTTAGCGTCCTTCACCCTACAGAGGGTGAAGGACGCTTATCCAAAATGTCATGTTTGTTTGGTTACTGCCTGCAGCTCATGGTGAGGACAGGCAGGTCGACATGTTAATCGACAGCTTTGCTTTGACGCTCGGCTCTCTCTTCACCACAACAGGCTGGTACAGCGTCTGCATCACTTCAGAATCAATCCACTGGTCAATCTCCTGCTCCACTCTTTTCCCACTCATTAACCAGACCCCAGGACACTTCATCTCCAATTAAGGCATTCCTGGTCCGTTCATTTTTCCAGCAAAGAACCGCAGCCTAAGACCTGAAGGTGCTAATTCTCATCCCAGCCACTTCAAACTCTGCTGCAAACTATCCTAGTGCAAGCTGGAGGTCTTTGCTTTATGAGGCCAACAGAACCACATCATCTGCATAGACTGGGATGTGATCCTAAGGCTGCTGAACCAGACACCCTCCTCCCATCGGCTGTGCCCACAAATTCTGTCAATAAAAGTTACGAACAGAATCGGTGACCAAGGACGGCCCTGGCAGAGTCCAAGACACACCAGGAACGGGTCAAACGTATCGGCAGCAATGCAAACGTGCAGACCAGTTAAGCAAACTCTCACACAACTTCAAATATCTTTAAGAGTATAAAGAGCTAGATTGACATCCAGTTTTGGCAAACTGCTGCCCAAAGTATAAAAAATTCATCAGACTGAAGGAAATTAAAATATCTGAAGCTCTAAATTTCCTGGTTGGTCCCCAGACATCCTGCGTATGTGTCCTGTTTATGTCCCAATTTTTGACAGTTCACATTAAAATAACACCTACGTGTAATTAATACCCACCTCGGGCTTCCATATAAATGCAAAGCAGGGCTGCGCTGGAAGGTTCCACTGATTAAAAAGAAAGTATTTAAACAAACCAATCTGGACTGACTGTAATTATAAAAGGATTCCCTGCAGATATTTTGTTAAAATGTGAAAACAAAATTTTAAAAAATGAAATCACAAACCAAATAAATGAGCTTCGGCGCATTTGCCAATCTCGTTGAGTGATTTCGTGATTTCCGACCCCCCCCCCCAGCAACAAGCCCGCTCTGTGTCACAGGACTCTCAAACACATTCTCGCGGCGCTCTCCCAAGCAGCTGTTTTAACTCTGCAAGTCTAATTTATGTATCTGTGTGTATCTGTGAACACTGTTGTTGTTCCATCAGCCTCCGGGGTCACTGCAGACAATGTCAGGGAATACTAACGCAATGCAAATCCCTTTAATTATACATTGTTTACTCCTCTTTCCCTCAAGGTATAGTTTGACTGCAATGTCCATGTCTTCCTTCAGACTGAGGAGCAGCAGGAAAGCAGCGACGCCTGGGAGTCAGAGAGGCCCACTCATGCTGAATTTTTATGGTTTTGAGCTTCATGTGGACAGGTGATGGTTGTAAATGTTAGCCGAAGTTTTTTTCCCATTAAAATCTTTTAGAGTAGAGACAAGAGAAAATGTAAAGGTGCATCATATTTCTTAAGCGTAAAGCTAGATCCTGAATCTTACGTCAGCAGCTGAAAGTAGCTGTAGTGAATCCTTTTTTGGGTCTTGCATTACTGCATGTTTCATGTTTTTTTGGACAGTCATTAACACAGAGGATATCATCCACGATTCCAGGACGGTTATTAATATTTCGATGATGTTTTAAGGACTCTGATCCCCTTCTTGTTTGAAGACACTACAAAACGATGCTCTCTGGTTAGAGAGGCAAAAGAGATGGTTTGGACATGTGCAGAGGAGGGATAATGGATATACTGGACAAAGGATGGTGTAGATGGAGCTGCCAGGCAGGGGGAAAGGTGAGGACCACAAACGAGGTTCCCGGATGTAGTGAAGGGTTGGTATGACAGAGGAGGAGTGCCAAGTGCCAAGCTATGAACCAACGCCTGCCACAAAAATAGTTGTGGCTTAGTTTCCCCCCTGGATTGGATGGGTTGGGATGAGATGGGATGAGATGAGACTTTATTAGTCCCACACGTGGGAAATTTTTTTGGGCATGGCAGAAAGTACAAGTTAAGAGCAGTAAAAATTAAGAAAAAAAACCCAGAATAGAATAAGATAAAATAGAATAACATACTATACAAAATAGAATAAAATACTTTGTGATAATATGAAAAATTGCACTTAGTAATATTGCACATCAGGGAGTCAGGGTGAAAGTTACCATTGTGTATTGGATGTATGTGTGTGTCTGCACGTGTGTGGTCCTCTGCAGAGACCATGTTGTAGAGTCTGACAGCAGCTGGGAGGAACGACCTGCGAAATCTCTCCGTCCCACATCGTGGCTGCCGCAGCCTGCCACTGAAGGAGCTGCTCAGTGCTGTCAGAGTCTCCTGCATGGGCTGGGAGATGTTGACCAACAGAGATGACAGCTTAGCCACCATTCTCCTGTCGCTCACCACCTCCACTGGGTCCAGAGGGCATCCTAGAACAGCGCTGGCCCTCTGGATCAGCCCGTTCAGTCTCTTCCTGTCCCCAGCAGAGATGCTGCCGCCCCAGCAGACCACACCGTGAAAGATGGCTGAGGCCACCACAGAGTCATAGAAGGTCTTCAGGAGTGGGCCCTTCACTCCAAAAGACCTGAGCCTCCGCAGCAGGTACAGCCTGCTCTGCCCTTTCCTGTAGAGGGCATTTGAGCTGTGAGTCCAGTCCAGTTTATTGTTCAGATGAACACAAGGTACCTGTAGCTATCCACAGCCTCAGTGTCCATGCCTTGGATGTTTAGTGGTTGCAGTGGAGGATGTTTGTGCCTGTGGAAGTCTACCACCAGCTCCTTGGTTT
>VVHJ01018984.1:36580-49451 GCA_015107715.1 Tylochromis polylepis
ACCAAAGAGACAGCACCAAACAAAGGTAAACACTTTCTCCATCTTCTCTTATTGTACTGACCTGAAAGTAAGAACTCTCACACAAGACATCATGGCAGATGTCCAGGTGGCTCTGAGATGATGGTTGGGCTCCCTCGCTTTGGGCCTGACCCTCTGCAGTGGACACGGTTAGCTGACGAGCCTGTGCAAATGACTGGATGTAGTGGGATGCCACCGTCCAGAAGTGAAGGTCTGACTCGTCCCCGAACAGCCTGCAGTTTGCCACAGAAAAACCAAAAACGCATCACCTGAGTTCAACGTGGGTAATGTTTGTCACTGGACTAGTCAGATTCTGCAGTCTGAATCAGCATGGCACCTGGTTTCCCTACTCGTTTGCTCATTAATGACCACAGTTCCTCCATCATCCAGCCTACACTTTGTCTGTGAGTAAGCTCTCCTCCCCCCCCGCGCTTTACTTTGCTCAGCCTCCTTTAACATATCGGCACAGACACATAGCTGTTGCTAGGTTACCTTAACACATTAACAATGGCATGGAAACTTGAGACAGCCAGATGTAGAGACATAATCGTGAGCTCTCACTGAGAGTGTAGCCAGGGTGTTCAAGGAACAAAAATGGTTTTTTAGACTTTCCTGGTAAATCATGGCATTAATAACAGGATGCAAACAGGGGTGGGATGACATGATATTGCCTTTCTTTTCATACTGGCTGCTCTAGATTTGTCAGATGCTCGAGGGAAATGAAGGCTGAAGCAAAGACGAGATAAGAGTTGCTGACACAAGCACAAGTCTCATACTTTTTTTTGGGTGGAGCTTCAGAACTATACTTTACAGTTACAGCAAGTATATGCTCTTTGGCAATTAATTTAAATGTTTCAAAAACAAAATAATTTGCTTGGCTTCATAATTTTACACCTTCTGGCTCATCTTTTCAATCTGTTCTAAATTAAGTAGTTACATTTTTATAATTATATTCCACAAATAACCAGAAACATCAGTTTACAATATAGTACAAAGATGAGCAAAGCCTTGTGTAATATAAGCCTTCTGAAGCGATACAAAAGCTCTCAATAGCAGCCTCATTTCTCTGTTGACGAGTACATATTTCCTCAACTATTCAAAGCAATAAAAAAGTGAAAACTTTCTTAAAAAACAGCATTTGGAAAAGAAAAGAAACAAAAAGCATGCTCCAAAGGCAGAAACTCAATGTAACACAAGCCAATACATCACTGACAGTCAAATTAGAAAACCTGTGATCACTGAAACCAGACTGACTATTGGCATTTCTGCACCATGGCTCCATGCGGAAAAGAAAAAGCCAGGGAAAATGAAATCTGATTGTGAGATTATAAAAAAAAAAAAAGATGGAAAAGGACACAGGATGATGGGGAGATCGGCCAAAAAAATCAGTTGAAATAAAGTTACAGCAGTAATCAGAAGGTATTGAATGAGATACAGAGCTGCAGTGGCCGTCTGGCTAAAATGACAGATGGCTACTTGCACAATTCCAGAGCTGAAAAACAAGCGTTTCAGACAAGGCACAATGGAAATTCACATTTCTCTGGCAACTGACTGCGTTTATTTGACTTTTCTAGAAAACATGAAGATGAGCACAATACTGAGTGTATTTGGTCAGACGAGACCAAGACAAATTTGTTGGATTAGATGAAGCCCAGCATTTTAGGCAAGAGCACAAATAGCACTGCAAAAACCTCTGTGAACTGGGAATGCATAGTCCTGAGAGTGATGCACCAAGGTGGGAGAATATAGCTCTTCAAGAGTGCAAAAGGAACTGAGGAGGTGATAATTATAGGAGGCACCGTGTATGGCTGTGGAGATTATAGAGAACAATACTGGCTGATGAGATCACTTTTCATCTCCAGAAACTGGGCAGAAGAAGAATATTCTAGCATGATAACAATGCAAAACACACCCCCAAAAAATTACGCAGGAGTTTAGAAAGAAGACACAAGTGACGTCTATGACCTGGTCAAATGTGTTAAGCTGGGATGTCAAACTCATTTGACATCATGGGCCACACTCTGATCTTAAGTGGCCAGGATCACTGAAACTACATGAATATACATAAATATGTAAAGCTACAGAAACCGTTCTGGTAGCTGCCCAGACTGTCCTGTAATTTTAAAATTCTGAAAAAATGAAAGGAACTCCTGTGTGTTATTTCAAAGACAGAAATAAGCTCTCTAAAAGATGGTTGCAATATCTCTTAAGACTGGTATCCTCCATCCTGAGAATGTTTAGTTTGTCATTAAAAACAAAGTGAATATAGATATAGAAAAATATTTAAATCCCCAAAAAACCCCAAGGTGTTCTTGCTCTTCTTGCACGACGAGAGCAAATATTCACTGTGCAACTTATGTAAAGTCAGAATTATTATTTTTATTAGAGAATATCATTAAGTTAGTAATGTTCTCTATGTTACACAACTATTTTGTTCCTTGTCCCTTATACTTTCATACTTGTGTTGGAACTCTGTAACTAAGGCTTTCATGAGTCTTTGACATAGATGCACTGTCTGAATGTTAACAAAATAACTGCCCCGGGGCACTAGCGAACGCTCATGAACACGGTACAATCTGTGCAAAGACAAACACTGGCAACTTCACACAGAGCTCGAACTCACCGTGAGATCAGGAGGCAGCGCTGCAGAAGACTGAGCTCCGGGTCCTGTAGCACACTCTTCATATCACTGGGGGGCCAATCAGAGACAGACAATCAAAACACAGCCAGGGCCAATTACACTTCTCTAACACAGCAGGCCCAGTGTGGCTATTCCAGGAGTTTCATCTTATCTGTCAACCCACAGACTACATGCTCTCTGGGCCCGCTGTCTAAGCACTAAGGACTTACAGTTTCTAACTGTAAGACAACCCTACAGGAACACAAACTAACACTGGAACCACATACACACACTGATATTTGGTTGTTAGTGTCTGTGCCATTACATTAATATTGAGTTATTATGTGAACTTGCCATTAGAGGACAGAGCAACAGTGTAGTAACTCACTTTGATAATGAGTTGAGCTGCTCCTGGATTAGGCCTTTTATCTCATCTTTCTCACTGTAGTCTCTGAAACAGAAGGATCAAAGCAAGTCAAATGGCTCCTTTAACGTCTTCCTTAAATAGAACCTGACCTGATATTAAATGGAAATCTGAACACTTCCTTTTTAAGAGAAGTCGATCTGTGGTCAAGCGAAGTCTATTCTAACATTTATGCTGAGGATGGGTAGTGCCTTACACACGCTGCTAATATAGCTGCTAACTTATGATAAGGGAGCTGTGAAGCCGTGAAACACTCAGGGCTCAGTTAAATGGGTTTGTAACTACATCTGGCTTAAATAGTGTCCCTCTGGACGGCCTGTGCTGAATCCCGCGTTGAGCTGTTTACTGAAGTGACTTGTTTAGACTGGTGATTTTTACAGACAGTGTCTGGGTGGTTGACAGACGCTGTAGTGGTAGATGAAAAAGTATGAAGCCTAATCGTGCAGACGTCTTACTTAAAATTAATTACGTTTTCTATATTTATATTTTCAGTCCTCATTTAGTCTTGCAAACTGGGCAAAGACTCTAATAAGATTTGTAAACACGACTACTTTATAACTGTTCTCAAAACTACTTTTGGTTGAGAGACATAAAAATCAACCTTAAATACAAAGTGAAAGTAGATTAAAAATGGATGGCATTACTAAATTGTAACCAAGATTCGCAATCAGATGATTCTTATTTCTCCTCAGAGTGAACCAGTCTGAAAATAGGTCAATGTTATGAATTAATGAGGGGAAAGTTTGGTTTTGAGATAGCGGGGCTAAAAACCTTCTCATACTGATTCATAAGGTTTTGTAGAACATACTGTATGTGGGGAGATGAGATCAGTCTGTAACTGTAAAAGTAGCACAGTTCAACAGAGGATTATCGATCTTCCTCCCCAAGTACAGCAGTATACATTACACATGTTTAAATGCAGTTTAACCTAGAGCAGTTTGCCTAGATCACTGATGGACGCTGTGTGGACATCAATAATTCAAACTACTGACAACAATTGATGTGCTGCTCTGCTCACTTGCTCACAACCGCTTGCTTTCAGGGTAGGAGGCAATATTCCATTTTTATTTTTACTGATGTACTACTGCAACAGTAAAACACATCTTTACATGGCTCAAACAGCTTATTTAAACATCAGACGGTCACAGCTCATACTGATCTTGCAGACAACCTCAGGTCAATTCATGAACTTCTATTTGGTAAGTTGCTTTCTCTTACTAAAATTTATCTGCAGCCATATGTACAAGAAAATGAGGAGTAAAGCTTCTGATCATGTTGAACCAAACCTATTCATAACATTAATTCTTGTTGCTAGTTCCTTTAGTGCAGCAGCGCTTTGTGAAAGTTAAAATCATCCTCAGGTCAAAATCAGCCTGAGTAAAAAGGCATGTAAAAAGGAGACGATTTCACAGTGAGCGCTTGTTCAGAGGTGAGACTTACACTTGTGTGACGTCCATGGTAAAGGTTCCTGACCAGGGCTGCAGCAGAAGAAAAGCCTTTAGAGTGAGGGCAGCTCGGGGCAGCAGCAGGTAAGGGCACCACACTGGATCTGTGCATATTTACCACAGATAAGAGAGAATACAATATTAGACTGTGGGTTTTATCAGCATCATAAACTGAGTGACTGCAGGTCTCAACCTGTAAATGGGTAAAGGAGCTCTAATCCACAGCTACACCGATCAGACATAACATTATGACCACCTGCCTAATATTGTGTCAGTCCACCTTTTGCAGCCAAAACAGCCTTGACCAAATTGTGCTGTGGTTCTTCCCAGATACACGCATCTGGCCATCCACATGATGTAAATAAAAAACAGGCCACCTTCTTTCACTGCTCTGTGGTCCACTTCTGATGCTCACGTGCTCATTATTGGCGCTTTTGGTGGTGGACGGGGTCACCACAGGAACCCTGACTGGTCTGTGGCTATGCAGCACTATACACTGTGATGCACTGTGCATTCTGATAACTTTCTATCAGAACCAGAATTACATTTTCCGGCAAACTGAGCTACAGTAGCTAATCTGTTGGGCTGGACCAAGTGGACCAGCCTTTACAAGAGCTGCAGTTTTGGAGATGTTCTGACCCAGTCATCTAGCATCACAATTTGGCCTGTGTCAAACTCACTCAAATCCTTACACTTGCCCAGTCTTCCAGCTTCTAGGGCATCAATTTTGAGGACAATAGGCTTACTTGCTCTCTAATATACCCCACCCACTAACAGGTGCTGTGATGAAGAGACAATCAGTGTTATTTAGTTCACCTCTCAGTGGTAATAATGTTATGCCTGAACGGTGTATATGCAACTATTTTTGGTTGAGACTTGACAAAAATTAACCTCAGAAAATCTACATAAACCTTTTCTTTTCAGTTCTTCATTCTGCATAAGGACCCTAGCTCACCAGTCAGGTCTTGTTCATCCATGCGGTAGCTGGCAGACTTCATGGCCATTTCCAACACTCGGATACAGCCATCGTCGGATGCCAGGACAACCTTGTCTGATGTGCACCAGTCGATGTCTAAGATGCGGTAGTTCACATTGCGACCAATGCGCATGCTGCTGACCATTTGAACCTGCAGAGAAAGGACATCCAAGGTGATTCATTTCAAATTGTAACCTAATTGCTTCTTTTATATTTAAGGGCACAATATTGGAAGTTTTTTTTGGATTAAGTGAGTAAAACAGGAAACAGAATGATGTTATGGGCACACAAGAAAAACTAAGAGTACAGTAACTACATATTTATTTTGTTAACAAACAGATATGCCTACAACCGAACTGTTGTGAATTTGTATGTGATAGCACAAGATCCCAAATGGCTCATGTATTTCCCAGGCTGGAATCCTCTTTTAGATTTTTAATCATGATTCTCATGATTTGTTACATTATAACTTTTTCTTGTTTTCCTCTACAGCTTAACTCATCTGCTGTCTGGCTTTTATAACTGGGGACCACAAACAGAGCTCCACGATGACCATTTCTCTCTACCTCACTCTTCATAATAAACCAAATCATTGGCGCGTGTGTCATTTAATCTGCCAGTTAATATCTAACACTGATCGCTGCTGGATAAGCTAACAAAAATTGTAGAATGGATACAGATAACAAAATGCAGTCTATGACATTAGATCAAATAAAAAACTGAAATGTAAACAAGCCAGAAGGAATCTTAGGCAAGATGAAAAGTAGACTGCTCAGAGGGGACCTTGTGGATGTTGACGACTTTGGTAAACAAAGCTAAAGACGAAGCAGGGATTCACGTCGCCTTCAGAAACCACAATCATCCATCCTGCTATGCTTGAGCTTTTACATGTCAGGAGAAAGCTTTTAAGAATTGCGTGTGTGTACCTATACAGCACACTGTAATGATTTGTCAACGCAACAGTAGAATTGCAGCAGTTGTGTTATTATTACGGTGTTAGCTTCAGAAAGGACATTAGTTTAATGCACCCCATAGAAATACTGTCATGCCCCAGAGAATGCCGTTCTATGAAAACCCATTAAGTGTGCCACAGTGAGCCCGTAAACCACTGCTATGAACCCGAAGACGACTGTAGCTTTTTTAACTTATGAGCTACGCAGTGCAGTGAGGTTATACATGCTCCGAATTTATAGCATCTCATCTGCAACTGCCAAGGTGTGGAGTTACTGTATAGAGTCTTACCTCTTTGGTGTCCCAGACCTCTGCTCCATCTGTGTACATGACCAGCAGCTTTTGGTTACCCTTCCCAGGGGCGAAGCGAATCTTCTTCACCCAACCACGATGTGTTGGTATCCCCCTAAAAATGTCAATTAATAATAAATCAACTAACTTATTTACTTTGTGGATTTGACTTTTCAGCTTCATCACTCACAGGTTCATTCAAACACGCCTGCCAATGTGATGAAAATGAGCCTGTGTGGATAAGTGCACTACATGATGTACTATGGAGAAGATCAGAGAGCACATCAAGGGCCATATAATGCATTAAGTCTAAATTTTCTCAACATAACTTCCAAAATATAGCCAAAGCTACTCTGACTTAATCTGGGGTCATGTCTATCTGTTAATGTGCCATGTATTCAGACTTGTGTAAATGTTTCCACGTCCAAAGTGACTCAGGTGTGATTTCAAACATGAAACCTACAACCTCTGAAATGGGCTTTACTGATTAATTTGCTCATAATGTTTACAATCTATGAACCGTTTCTTTAGCAAAGCATCAGAAAGCAAAACTGGCGCTTTCATAACATTTTTCAGTCTAGCTGTTACCTCGACAAACGAGCTTTGAGATCCCAGAAGTTGAGATTGCCATCCACATCCCCAAGCACCAAGGTGTCCCCTTTCCAAGCAATGCAGGCTATACTGCCCATGCTCCCCTGCAACACAGGAAGAGAGAAAAAGGCGTTAAAGCAAAGATGAAAAAGTGCTAGCCTCACTAGTGAGTCGCTGTAGCTGTGTCCTCTGAGTATTGAGATAAATTGCAGTCAAGTCCATGATCCTCCAGACATGCAGTCTGAAGTTTATGATTACCCACCATATAACTGGAGATAGACATAAAAATAGAATTAGGTTATTATGTTCACAAGTCACGTCTTTAATGCAGCCAACCGTTGTGTAGTTAAAAAAACAAAAATGTGCAATTCAAACAGCATAAAAGCCATCCCTTTTCCCTCTGCAATAAAACATCTCGCTGCCAGGCATTTAATGTCGGGACATGAAGAAAACAAGACAATAAGTTGATATATGTGTGGCAGCTGAGTGGTAAACAAGCACAGCATCTGAGTTTTGAATAAGGCCAAACGATGCTGCGAAGCAGAGTGCCAATGTTAAGATGTTACGTGTCAGCTCACCCTCAGTGTGTGATAGCCCAAAAAACTTTTTTAGAAGAGTTTGGCTCAGTTTCCTGACAGAGATATGAAGATCTTCTATCATCCCGAAAAGACTGTAAAACCTCTGGGGTATGCAAATCTTTGAGAAATAAATCTGAAGCCGTCACAAAACTAAGGCTTTAAAATCCCCAGGTAAACCTCTGGTATCTGCCTACGTGGTGGAAAGCAAAGCACTGAATGAGCAAAGAATCCACCGGTTCACAAAGGAAATGAATATATTCCACAGGTTTCCCTTTAGAAATGCTACATGAAGTGAGATAGATGTTACTCTGCTAAATAATATATTAAATGATAATGAAAAGATATGAGATTGTGCCATCTTCAGTGATGACAAAGATGTGGGCAATCAACACCCGACAGCAGCAGGTGCAACACTACAGCATGACTAAGCTCTAAACAACTGCAAGTTTGAACAAGGTAATGAGTCCAAGAAAGTCAAAGTCCTCCAAAAGAAAGGGAGGCTTAGGCAACTGAAACTTTCTTAATTAACAATCAGAAGCGTTCTTTGTTAGCGGTGACATGTCAGCTTGTAAGGTAATCAAACCATCCTACTGTCATGATGTTACCAATGCATCCTGGATTCACCCAGGTGAAAAGAAATCCTGTCTTCAGTAATAGCTTGTTTCTTTTTACAAGGGAGGACACTTTGCTTTCAGAGCGGATTAATAGCTAGGTTAACATGTACTTGCTTTACATATAAATACAGAAACGCTTTCTTTTTCCTGAAGCCTGACTCATTGCTCCCTATCAGTGAGGCGAACATTTGCTAAACGCTATCTGGGACAAACTGATGACACTCTCAAAATCGCACACATTCAGCTGGTCGTTTGCTTCCCAGGAGGAAAAAAAAAAAAAAGAGAGAGAGAAAAGTGGCAAAAAACATAGTGCTGTACAATTTATCTTTAAAACCTTTACCTTGATTACATTTAATTTATGACTGAAAGAGTCATTAGGTTGGCAACATTTTGCTGTGGAGCCAAAATCTTTATCATCCCCTGCACAAGTTCTCACAAATAACCTGAAGGACACAGGATTTTTAACAAGGGAGTGGTGGCATTTACTTTATCGAGGGGAAAATTGGACAGACACTGCCTAACAACCGGAAAGCAGAGCTTCTTTTGAGTAAAGTGACAAGACAATGCAGATATAAAGTAAAACACATAACACCAAGGAGATTTTTAGCCTCTAAACATAAGAGAGCCCAAAGTAGAGAAAGAACATAAAAAGAAAAAAAAAAAAAACGGCACTTATCAGCCTTCAGCTAACAAAGTGACTGGAAGTGATGGATATGGTACACAGTAAAAAGAACAATGTGTGTTATGAAACTGAGAGAGTAAATAGATAAACAGATGGTGGAAGGTTGCTGATCAGTAGTTTCCCTGTCAAAAACTTCGTAAAATGAGCCCTTTTCTGGTTTCAGGGGGGAACTATTGTTAGATTATCAGCAATCAAAGGTGTTCTTGGCCAACAACATGGCTAACACCATGGTTGTGTGAACACAGTCACAGCCAGAGCAATATTCACTGATTTCATTGGCAGACAAGAGGAAGTGAGTTTAAACAATGGAGCCAATCAAAAAGAGTACATGAACAGAACCTGTTAAAATGCACAGTAAGGTCCTCGTAGGCTATCCTAACCTCTGATGGTATTGCAAATCTGGCCACAAATTTGCCCCAGATGCTTAGGTGACAAATGTTGTCCAGAAAAATGCAAAAAGACACAAAGAAACATTATTCGGCATATACACTATTTAAAGAAAAGAAAGCAAAATGGAATGTCATCTCATTATTGTTACCAGTATCTTGAAAATGGAAATGTTTTTAACTACATTTTTTAACGTTTTTCCTCACTAACTTTAACTTATTACAACAACAAAAACACAGAGAGAGAAAGAACAAAGTCAGAAGGAAACGCAATGATAAGAAACAGGCTGATGTAGAGGAAAAGCCTGATTTTGATCTTTGTGTACAAAAAGGATTAACACAATATTAACAGAATGAAAGGAGGTCGATATAAAGCAGGGACAAATAGCTTTGTGCAAGGATCAGTGTGGACGACCTTGAAGTAGTACAATAGCTTATACGGTAAAAACAGAGGAAGAAGAAGGAAAACAAAAAAGAGTCTCGGGACTCACATCAGGTGGAATTCTTGCACCATCTTTGACTGTGTTGCCCTCTACAGTGATGTGGTACACCTGTCCATCTGTGTCAGTGAATACAAAATGCTCCCTGGCTGAGATGGCCTGGCTTGTCTCCGACTTGCTCTCAGCATCCTGCAGGAGACTGTAGGGGGAAAAAGACAAAAAAAACCCCAACTCATATTGACTATTCTCCCACTTAAGCGCTCGTCTTTGTTCACACTTTCTCGTGTGAAATCTTTTGGTTGGACATCTTGCTATTCTGCGCCGCACTTTGACAGAGCTTCACAATTCTGGGGAGTCTAGTGATTCCTCAGCAGGGGTGGTTGTACCGCAGGAGGTACCTCTGCAGTTGCCAGAGGGGGTGAAGAAAGACTGTCGCGAAGCTGAACTAATATGAAAAAAAAAACAACAACAACAAGAAAAAAAACCACACACACAGACAGACACATATATGCACATATATCGGCTGTTACACATGAGTGCTACACGACAGCATGTAAACGCTGGTCTGTGGTTGAATAATTTATTCTTTATTACAATGTTTTCTTAATGAAACATAATAAGGACTAAATAATTTGTTTGGGACTGTCTGTTCTCTTAACTTCTAATGTTGGGACCATAACAAGTAAATAAGATCTCAGCCAGATGGATTTAAGGCCAGATTTCATAAATGTCAGTCAAAAGGCTTCCAAGATTCTGGAGCTCCACAGCACTCACCTGATTACTGAGGATTCAACGCTACTCTGCTCGGCATCTGACACAGTCTGCCGAGCCATGGCCTCCCTCGCAGCCATCTGCTTCTTCTTTAGACTCTTCAGGTTGTGGGATGGGGACCACTCCTGTTGACATAACCGGGGGATTGCGGCTTTTGTAACAAAGCCATCCGCACAACGCATTTGTGGACACAATAGCAAACAATTGCAGCATGACTCGCAGACAAAGACGGACTGAGAGAAGAGAGATGTGCACCCTCACATAAATGAAACTAAGGCAGGCAGGAGATTTGTTTTCCTCAACCCTCTTGTCTACATTCTGGTGCACTGTGGCTACAAGTCTGGGTGACTCGAGGTTGTAATCAATATGGAAATGAGACAGCAAAACGGTGCTAGGGGAGGCCTGCATGTATTATTAAGGTTACTGCCGTTTTTATTCACACTGTGGATGATTTTTATGGCCTCACTGTAAAGTTTGTCCAGCATAACTCTTGTTTTATGAGCATTTCTCTGGCCTAATGAAGCCACTGCTGTTTGCTGAGCTCGGGGAAATTTTCCAGACTAATCTTTCAAATGACCCCTGCAAACACAAGGCGAGGATGGGCCAAAAAGTATGAAGACTATTAACACAGGAAAGAGTCAACAATAGGTGTTTGCAACACACTGTAACACAAGTTAAAATATAAAGTGTGGATGCTGGGATACACAGCTGTGTAGTTAAATGAACATTTAAAATATAGCAGAAATGATACATTCCAGTATGTTGATAATCTGTTGTTCTCTTTGTGTTGTGGTGGATTGGTCGTCTTCTTTCAAATGCTCACCTCAGCGGATCATCAGCCTCACCCTATGCCCAGCATCCTCCTCTGTCACACCAACCCTCTGCATGTCCTTCTTCACCACACCCATGAATGCTGTCTATGCTCTTCCGCTTTTTCTCCTCCCTGGCAGCTCCATGTTCAACAACTTTCATTCAATATATCCACTCTCTCTTCTCTATAGATGTCCAAACCCTCTCAGCCTTGCCTCTCCTGACTTCGTCTCCCTACTGCTCAAACTGATGTGTCCCTCAGGTATACTCATTTCTAATCCTGTCAGTTCTGGTCACTTCCTATGAAAATCTTAGCATCTTTAAATCTGCCACTACCACCTCCTGTCTTTTTGTCAGTGCCACCGTCTCCAATTCATATATCATAGCAGGTCTCACTACCATCTTGTAAAGCTTTCCTTTCACTCTTGCTGCTGTCCTGTCAAAAATCATTCCTGACACTCGTCTCCATCCTGCCTGGACTCTGTTCTTTCCTTGGTACAAAACCAAATTTTTATTAGTACGTAAATGTTTTTGTACCAGTGCAGTAACAGTGGGGAAGTTCTTAGCCATCTCCCGGAGAAGAGTCCCAGTCCGGATGTCCCACAGCTCCAATGGTTTGTCTCTGAACACGACCACCAGGTACTGCCTGAGGATGAAAAACACAAACGCACATCTGAAAACATACATTCTTCACTATACCAATATAAGGCTTCTTGTGGAGTAGCATAAAGTAAGTAGTTAGCAATGTATGGCTAATGCAATGATGAAGATATGAGTTGTTTTTTATTATTTGACTTTTTGTGTTTATATGGTAAAAGTAAAATGGACAAAGTTTTTAAACTGATAAATGATTTGACCTCTGCACAAGAATTTAAATTCAACACAGTTTGCTGTTTCAGCAACTCCTTTCTATTCAACTCTCCATTTGATCTTCTAGCTTAGTTACACCACTGTTTACAGTGTACAACAGATTAGACATTCTGACGTGTGACTTGATCTTTATCAGACTAAATCCACAAAATAATCATTGTCCAAACCTGTGACCGCGCTAACAACCTGTTGTTCTACTGTGCAATTACTCAAAAGCCAATATTTAAACCTTCAGCTGCTGTACAGGAATTTCAGTGTATGAAAAAATGTTATCTTCTTTCACTGTAAATACAAACAGCAAGTTATAATTATTATAAGATTGTGGTTTGTGGCCTCCTGTACATTACAATATAGATAAAAAGCAGATGTGATGAGTCTTCCAGTAATTGTACTTTTATTCCCCC
>VVHJ01018984.1:49471-68102 GCA_015107715.1 Tylochromis polylepis
TGTGTTCTTTTTTTTCCCCCCCCCCCCCCCCAATTTATATCACCTCAGTAACACATAGCCTGCCTGCCTTTTAAAGTGAGGCTGTGCAGCTTTGGAGTAATAGAAGCAACTGTGGAAACAAGTGAGTGTTGGAATAAAATAAAATACATTTTTAAACTACTATTGCAGAAAATCTCTCAAAAAGCCAAAACGTGGTAACAGCAGCCACAGATGGACTTTTAGAGTGAACTCAGTTTCAGAGGCCAAAAAAGAGAGAGCCACAACAAACAGACACACATTGTGAGTGCAACTGACAGAGGACAGTCAACATGTTCAGAAATTTTTCCAGTGAATGATTGATTATTGAAATCAATCAACTGAAATATTAAAAATATTTGTTGCGATTCTAAGAACGTTCTTCAGCCGGACAACTTCAACAACACTAATCGGCCTGCAGTTTGTAGCTATCCACTTTGGCTATATGGCATTTGTTGTCACTTGTCCTGCTTTTGTTTATCTATACTTCTCCCACAAGTCTGCCGAAGCCTCCCGCCACTGTTTGGATGGGTGGGTGATTTGGGCATCAATAGCCTGTAATGCATGTAAGTGATACTTCAGACTTGAAGTACTCCAGTGATAAGAAAACTCAACTTTGCAGTGCTTTACAAATACCTTTAGTTTTATCAACACAGACGTCTGGAATAGTTTTAAAACGTCCATGCAAACGATCTGCACTTTCTTCATTTTTCTGTGCCCGCCATAATTTTCCTCAGTTCATGTGAGTGCTGCAGCAGTAGTGGGCCCACCATAATGTTTTTTTTAAATTTTGTTGTTGTTATTTTACAACTCTTTGCAATTGCATGTCATCAGCCAACAGTAAGCCTAATGCCTTATAAAATGGTGGCAGTAGGTGAAGCAAAGTATGAGCTAAAATAAAATTGAGACTAGCTACTGAAGTTGACTGTGTTAGGTTCCCGTTAGTGCTTTGAGTTTGAGTGTTTTTATATTCATGAAAAACGTGATGCCTAATCACTCTGGGTTCATTCTCAGGCCTATATGTCCACAAACATTAGCACACAGGAAACAGGAAGGTTCTAGCCGCAAACCCTTAGTGAAATGATCTGAGCAAAAGCGGTTCTTTCAAACGAAATGATGTTAATTTGTTAGGGTTCATAAACTAGGGCTAGGACAGATTAAAAGGAGTGCAATGAGATCATGCACTCGTCAGTTCAGACTGAGACAAATGTGGGTTTACTGCTTGTCACTCGAGCTGGGAAAGCAGTTCATAGAGAAGAAACGGTTTACTTAGTGCTGCATGGCAGAAAATCTTGTAGAATGGCTCTTGCCATTAGGAGTACATCAATTGTCTCCTCTTGTGTTACAGCTTGTAATATCATATATAACATTCTCATGGCAATGGCTTCTGTACTGACCCTTACATTTACTGCCTCCACTGCAGCCTGTTCCTTTCATGAGAGGAGGAAACACTTGTTGCCATTGGCAATAAAGTAATCGCCCAATGTAGGCTGAATAATTAGATGTCACCTTCCATTACAATGCATTATCTACCTTATGCCATTCTTAACGTATACACAAGGCTTGACAAAAGATGTTGCCCTTGAAAGAAAGATGAAATTAAGTCTCTCAGAGAGCAGCAGAGTATGCAATAAACAGCTGCTGTATGAAAACCTTGTTTATAAATTCTTTTTTTTTTTTAAATGTGTGATGACTGTAAATGAATGCTCTATTTTTCCCCCTGAATAACACAGCCCCTTCAAAAGATATGGCAATAAAAGAGAGAAAATGAAGTTCCAAAACGCTGCACAACATGAATAAATGAAGTATGGGAAATAATTATAAATGAAACACCAAATTAAAGACAACTCTCAGCTTTAAAGCCCTTTTCAAAGATTTCTATTACAATTTGATCTGAGTATGACAAAACCACAAGACTAATCACACCTTTATGTGAAATGTACACTGTGCTTACAAATGCGTATCTCAGGTAGAAACATCAGCGAGTGTGTGCTCTTATTTGTATTTACTTTTGTTGGTGGTGTGGAGAGTTGGGGACTTACTTGAGATGAGACACTTTAATCATCTCAATGGGTGGCTCATCATTTCCGCGCTCGCCTCTGAATGCAAAGCATCTGCCTAGAAAGCACAACAAACACACACCGAAAGGGAGAAAGTGAGCGTTTGAAGGAGAGGAGGTGATAACTGAAGACAGAAGATGGTATCTTTCCTTATACCTGTGAAAAGGCTGATCCATCTCTTTTTCTTTTTAGTGCCAGTGCATCCTGGTTTTATCTCTTTTGTCAGAGCCGGGAGAGAAAGCTGTACACAGCTTATTCTAACCATCTGCTCTAATCCGTGCTTAACACTCGCAACTTTCCAGTCACGAAATTCGACATTATGCAGAGCATCAAAGTGGCCCTGCGAGCAAAACAAGAATGCCCTTCAGGTGCACTGCATCACATTTGCCAACGGAAGTGCTTATCAGATTTCGCGAAGGACACCAAGGAAGGTGGCCTGTTTAAAATGTGCTAGTGACAGAGGTGCCTGTCGTAGGTTTAACCTACAGTTGTGTTGATGACGGCAGGTGAGAGCTGGGGTGCATTAGAGGCTGATTAAGCACTGCTCACCATTTGCACTTTTATTTCCTTACTTATATAAAGTCGGAAGAATCACGTGTCACTCAGATGATGAGTTTACAGGCAACTACAACCCAAGGTGGAGCAAATACAGTAACAAAAAACACCAAAGGGAAATTACATTTGACTTCTCATTAACATAAAAACGGTCAGAACCTGAAGTGCTTCCCTGATTGGATTATTATTGAAAAGACAAGTCAAAGGGTTGATGCCTGAAATGATCATGGATGTGTAAGTAACAAGTAATCATCTTCTGTAAATGCAATAAATTTATACTGTACATGAGGCGTTTCAAGCGGGGTTCATGGCTTATCTTTATTGCACCTTGGAAAAATCCTTTCACAGAAAAACAGCATATCCATTTAGGGCAGCTGCTATCACTGCTGCAGAAGCCAAGTACCACCACAGCTGACAACGTGAAGGCTGTTTTCCATCCTAGAGTCTTCAACTTTATCAGAAAATGCTGCAAAGGGCATGAGTTGCCCTTTAAGTAGATTTAAGTGAAGTGAAAACATTTAAGAACAGAACACACGTTTGAGCACGTTCACGTTCCCTGATTAACTGAAATGAACACACACAACCTTGAGTAACAGGAACAAATTTGTGTGAATCTGACTTACAGAATCTAGTCCATAATGTTCAGGAGTAAACGTAAAAGCTGCATTGTATAATTGTTCTTTTAAACATTAAAAAAAATATGTGAAATCTTCTATGAACAAAAATGCAATTTCAATACTGTATGGATATCGTTTAGACTTGAAACCCACAGATATTTGTTTAATTGTTAAATTCACAGAAGTATAATGCATTCGGTTAACAAAAACAAATAGTCCTGTTTTTCTGAATCAACGACATAATTATCTCAGAAATTCAAAGAAAACTTTCTACTGAAAACAAAAATATTGCCCTGTTTTTCAGAATTAATGAGATAAGAACCTCTTTTGGGAGTTTGAGTGAACTTGAAAGCTTGATTTCCTGAGCAATAATGGTCCGACTGCTTGGTTTAATACAGTTTGTTTGTTCGTTTGGAAACACTGGGAGATACTGTCATTTTATAAGTCAACTTGAATGTATTTTAGATTAGTCTTTTTCCTGTAGCCAAGATCCTGGAGAAACGCTGCAAAATCCAGTACATATTACTCAAGTCATGAAATCAATCTCTCAAGTCAGCAGAGGCTCTTTTGAGATTTTAAAATATTTTGTTAAATCAGAAAACAGGGCAGATTTTTATTTTGGTTTTGTTTTTAATTAAAAATGTTCTCTGAAAAATGCATACATTGAGCTTTTGTAGAAGTTTAGGTTGTAATCTGTAAATAATATCTCTGGAGTTACTGAACGGTTATGTTTTTAAAATTTTATTGGTCTTAGTGAGCCGTTTCCCCGTTTTCCTTGAGAACCTAGCGCCACGCTAGGCTAAACACATGAAATTGGTATTGATCTTTCCCATCTAACTCTTTGTAATACAGCCAAACAAAATATATTTCCCAAAATATGACGGACCAAACTGCACGACAGAGACGTGAACCTGGACACTGAAGGCCAAAGAGCCTGTCTGCACCAACAGTACCTACAGGTGGGTGACAAATTAAAGGAAAAACCTGAACCCTCGTCTCAAACTCTATCATGAGTGATTTAGTTTCTTCAAGCACATCATTGTGAACCATTTGCTACAGCCTTTGAGGTCAACATGAATGTGGTCTTAGACATGTTAGACAACGGTGTCCACCAACACCACTGAAACATCAAATGACAGATTTTTTTCTTTTCTCTGTGTCTCTTTAAATCTCTTTTAAATCCAGAGATGTAGAATAAATACTAAGGCACACTGAAGCTGTTCTGGCAGCACAAGGTGACCCAGCACTTTTCCTTTAATTTGTCACCTATCCGTAAATTTGTAGTCAAGAACAATTGAACGAAAAAACGATTAAGTGTGTTGGATGGCATGTGGTATTGTAACCAAAGGTAATGCCAAGGACTATTAACTTTGATGATGCTGGTGCTTAAGACGGCTAATAAAGTGTCGAGCTAATCTTGCCGTTGTCCTAATGAACACAGGGCAAAGGCTCAGTAAATGAACCACCATAGCGACCATAATTCTTTTTATTGCAGCCATAAAAATCCTGGAGGAATTCGATATATTTGACCAAAGCAGAAAAGACTTATAGAAAAGATGAAAGTTCTCATCAGTTCTTTGCATCTAAAAATTGCGTCTGATATTCTAATACTGTAAAAAGGATCAACAACACATAATTTTTAAAGTTCCACCGAGGCCATTAAACATACTTTCCCTCATCACCCAAGGTTACAGAGAAATCCTGCTTTCTTTCAGCTCAGAAAATCCAGCATTTCCTATTTCCACTCCTGTAGGAGGCAGAAACACAATAATTCTATAGACATGTAGGAAATCATGATGGATCTCACGTTCAGAGCTAAACTTCCTTAGGCGGTGCCCTAACACTGTTTAGTTTGGACCTTAATTTGGATAGTGTGCAAGTATTCCCTGGAGGGAAAATGGAAGTGTCTCTTTGAGAACCACACAGACAAAGAGAAACAGATAAAAGAGAAAGTCTGAGTGACAGAGACTGAAGTATCTATTTTTTGTGTTGGTAAGGGTGCAGAAAGCCAAAAGAAAACTCTAAAGAACAAAGGATAATATAAAAGTTGTGGTTGGTACCCTCAGGAATAGATGATAATGTGTGTGTGTGTGTGTGTGTTTCTCACCAGTAGGCAGGTCGACATGCTGCAGTTCATTTCGCACCAGCCCCATGTTGTTGGGTGCAGAAGTGGCAAAAGACAGGAAACTGGTAAGACTCACCCATTCTATCCCCCTGTGAAATAAATCAATGCACACACAAGATTTTTAGTTAAACTAAAAAAAGAAAAGAAAAAAAATAGTGCCATCTAACAGTTGCAGCCTAGCTGTAAAACATTCCCATTAATACATCCAAGCATGGTGTGAGGTAGATGGGTTCGTAAAAGCCCAAAACAGATTGAGAAGGAGTAAAAATCCACAGCGAATGAAGCTAGAGAGTGTGAGATTAGGATATTTTTCGAAGAAGCTGGCCCAGTGGAGGGAGCACAAACTCCACAGTAATGAGATGGTAAATACCCACATGATTAATTAGTCGATTTCCCCACTAAATGTAAATGAGATGCTAAGAAACTGGGCTTCTTTCGGCATGGCTGTGCAGGGCAACGGCTGCTGGACTCATCTGCATAAAGCACCTCTCCTCTCCCAAACTCATAAAACACACAGCTTTAAACCTAAGGCTGTACATCACAGCACTGCACTGTGTTCTACCTGTGTCTGTATATGAAGAGAGAAGAAAATATTTATTCATTACTCTATGATATGAAAATGTTAAAAAAAAAATGCACAGGGGGGAAAGATTTATGAGATCTGTTTAATACGAGCAAACACATGTTTCAGCAGCGGACAGGTCAACAGAATATATATTGTATGCTGAGAGAGTAGAGAAGTATTTAAAGGGACAAATTACAAGCGGATGAAGACATGAATGCTGAGTGTCACTGCTGATGAGCAAACACAGTCACCAGTAACCAGGCAGAAAAAGCCACTGCCTCATTTCTCCCTTTAATCCTTACATACACAGAAGGCGTTTCAAGTAAGTTCTGCTCGTGTTGCGCAGCTCATTAAAGTTTGTTGAAGTTTTGTATTTGTGGATACCAACTTCTCTCATTAAAGAAACCCTGGCTCTGCTTGAATGGATGGTGTTTGCTCCCAATCAATCTCTTAACAGCATTAATTGATTCAATCTTGTGCTTAATTAATCCTGGTCAAATAGTGTTGCTGCTCATTAGAGAATACTAACTAATGAAGCACAGTGTGCACTGTGCTGATGTCTGGCGGTTGCATTGTGGGGCAGCTTTCAACACAAAGACTGTAAATAAAGATAGGGCCTTTATTCCAGTGTGGCTGTTAGTTTTAGATTGCTCCCTGGAAGTCCCGTTATGACCACTGACACTTGGGCATCTCTTTAACTCCGGTCTTTAACTTGGAAAGAGCAAACATGAACTTCTCCTTTAAACTAAGCTGATATTTGTGCGTTTGAGCCTCTTCATGTTGTTTTTTTTGCTGAAGAGCCCGGAGTTACCAAATGCAGCAGGTTAGGAGTGGGACCAGGAGCGTGCTCATCATCTTGTCAATATTCATAAATTTATGCATCGTGAATTCGTCTTTCACTGTGTGACTAACAATGAGTTCTGTTTTACATTCTGAGGCAACCAGCGGGAAAATATTCAGAAGAAATCACCTGAACTGTGACTTGTACGATCGTGTGCTGGCACGCAGTACACTGAAAAGTTTTTTTGGCCACGCCAGCACATTCGCTCACCGCTTGCCCCACTCAGATTTCGAGTTCAGTTGCACACTGGAGGAGATCCAAAGTGCATCACAGAGGTAAAAGTGTCAGAGGACTTCCACTGAGTGATCTAAACCAAAAAAAAAGCCACTGTGTTGAAAACACAGGCACAGAGGACTGGCAAAGTTTAAATCAGATATGGTTTTTGATTTTTATGGACCAATTCGAAGACCATTTTTATCACATCTTGTACATTCGACGGTACAGCATGTATCGCTAACCAGATCTGAAGAAGCACATCAGGACAAATGAGTTAAAGGAACAGCAAAACTGCACTGAAACAAAGTCAGATTTGAGTCAAGAACATCACCCCAATCTGTCTCCTAATTAGAATAAACAGCCTGAACACTAACTTGATATAAATTCGACATGACTGAATGGTGCCCTTATAAATATGTAAAATGATATGTGATGTGGATTCAGCCCAGCAAGTGTTCTGCCTAATGTGTAACCAGTCTTACAGTTTTATATCTCTTTCTGAGAAGACACAGAGACATAGACGAATGCAGACAATGCACTGCTTTCTCCCTCCCTGGATTTCTCTGTTACACCTGTGGTAACACCTTTGAAAAATACACCTCTGTGATAAGCACAACAACAACAACAACAACAAAATAAAAAACAGAAGGACGAGGTATTTTCAGCAGCTCCCTTATTTCCCAAGAGGTCGCAACAGCGGATGGATCCACATGTTTGATCTGGCACAGATTTTACGCTGGATGCCCTTCCTGACGCAACCCTCCCATTTATCCAGGGTTGGGACTGGTATTAGAAGTACACTAGCTTGTGACCCTCCTCCTGAGGCTGGGTTTGTGAATTGAACTGAGAATCTTTCACATGTAAGACAAATGCATGAACCACTACACCACTGACAACAAGGGAAAAAAATGCAACAAGAACCCCCCCCCCCCCAAAAAAAAACAAATAAAGCTTTTTACGGTTTTATTCTAGCTTTTTATTGTGTTGGTAGTGCTTTGGTCCCAATTAACAGAAATGTCAACAGTTTCGTATTGCTCCTGTTTTAATGATCACTTTCCTGATTAAAATGCATAGTTAATAACAGAGGGAAGAAGCTTCCTAATTTAGATTACTGCTCTTTCCTGAACTGCCCCTTTGATCTGTGATTGACAGCCTAATTAATTAGCCGCTTAGACTTCAGGGATTGGTGTGTGTTCAGAGCTAAGGGTGCAACAACGTGTCTGAATACTGGTGTTGCGTTTCTCCCTCAAATAAGAAAATTAAAAAATTGTAAATGGCAGTGGGAAATCAGTAAATCACTTTGTTCTTGTGGTTTTCATTTTTTTCAAGTTTTGATCATTGTACTTAGCTAAACCACTTCACTTTACTAAATACTTGAAAAAATGATAAAGCAAATAGGGAATTACTCCTCATAAACACACGTGTTGACATAGCACATTAATTGTGTGATAGTGAATTGCCTCAATCCACCTCAAGCCGACTGCCTCCTGGGATTTGTCTAACATGTCATTTTGCTGATGTTTCAGCCAAAGCCTGCCATGAGTTCATATACTTGCTCATTAGTGCGACTGAACTGTTGACCTGTAAAAATATTCTTTTTGTACACAATAACAGAAACAACAGTCTTACCTGACTTCACACGAGTGAACGCTGAGTTCTTTGTGGAGAAGTCCACTCGTTAGGTTGTAGACCAGCACAGATCCGTTGCTGGTGCCTAAGAAGAACAAACGGAAACAGAGAGCAGGGAGTAAGTCATACGAGCCAGGCTGATGCAGAGAGGAAGAAAGGTCACAAGCCAGAGTTACTTATCATAGCAGCATCTAGCCTCCAGCAGTATCAGAGACACGATGTGTCAGTGTGACACCCCTGTGTGTTCCCTGTCACTGCAGTAGGTGTGGAAAGAGGCAACACATCAAACCCTGTGTCATTCAGCTCACAGCCCGAGAACATCGCACAGTTTCATCTGCTGCTGAAAACAGCACAACAGCTTGATCCGTCCCTAAACTTTACCTGATTAAATACCGCAAGTGACATTTGACACTCCCACAAACTCAAACTTTTTTTAAACATTTGTTCATACTGATATTGCACTTTTAAAAGTTATTTTTTAAGGTTTGCTTATGCAGCTAAAAAACATTTTTTTGAGAAAATACTAGAAATGTTGGCCTTTTTTTTTTTGCCCTGACATATATTCATACACAAAAATTCAAACTAAGACAACTGAGTCATCACTTTGAATCATTTGCATCTTCTAAGGATGTGTACACGTTTTTAAAGCCTCTATCTTCCACCTTAGCTTAATATGCAAAGTGGACTGGCATCATGCCTATTGTGCATATGCAAAAGCACCAATTTTACTTTTTATATATGCAATAATATCCTTTATTTGCACTTTCAGCTTTAAACTATAAATAGTTTTCATACTACTTGGTAGTTTTTCATAATCAGGAATGACAAGCTATTATAAAATAGCTTCTGATATCTAATGAAGACTCAAGTTTAATGATGTCTGGAAAGCATTTAACTGGATCTGGGGCATTCCTTCTGCAGGTGCAGAAACACATTTAGTTTTTGCAATTATACTGACTGTGACCGCAGTGACTGTGATCACATGCTGACACAACATCTGGAGACAGTGATAGGCAGTGTGGCATGGGTGTCTGTGTAAGCACGTTTGTGTATTCCCTTCCTTCTCCTGGTGTTGCTAATAGATGGCATGTAGTGTGGGCACAAAGATGTTTCAGCAGGATTTGAACAGGGAAGGACTGGGTGGAGATGACATTCCTGCAGCGTGATTCCTCACAGCCCAATGTTTGTTTACTTTATGCAAGATTAGTCTGGTTCTGTAGCTCGCACACATGTAAAAATGTCAAGTTGTTGTTTTATGTGGGTCTGGAATACACTTCTTAGCTCAGTATAATGACTCCAAAGTTTTAGCTGCCTGGCAAGGTCACTGGAAGAACAAGATTGAAAGAAGTCGCTGCTTCAAGAAATATATTAGTGAGCACGCGTGCTGAAAGGCCAGCCAAGCAATCTGTCTTTCCTAGTCCCAGTGTTTATGCACAGTTAACCAGCAACTGGCTGTAGCCTCATATTAACCACACAGACATGAGAGTGTATGAGTCTCCTCTAGCACTTGCTCAATAAGACCACACTATTCTTTATTTCATGTAGAATACAAATAAGATGTTTTCTGACCAGCTATTTCTATAGTGTGCTATTGGTAGGGTTGGGCTTGCAGTTTCTATCCAACCAGAGTAAAATAATAAGAATATCTCAGACACTTTATGTCTTGGGTTTGTAGTTTTGTTTATTCGTCCTGTAATAAGATATATTGACTGATGAACCACAAATTAACCTTTATCAAAATGACAGCAGGAGTTAACAATTACAAAAATGAATTATTAATAAATTTTAGAAAAAAAACACTTAATGAAAAGTTCATCCTTTAAACATTCTGCTTTGTTCTGGCCATGCATAGTACTTGGCGAAACAGCTTCACTAGCATTTACTGATACACTGAGGGGAGCAACAGGGTCAAGGCTCAGATTAGCCAAATGCATTAAAAGTCATTGGAAAACATTTTAGCATTCAGCAACACAGCAGTCCTGAACAAATGGTCATTCAGAGTTTATCACAGTGAAGAGCTGGGATCAGAGGCTAAGTGGGTCACCTAGGGACAATACAAAACATCTCAGGATAACTTCAGGCAGGTACAAGCTAATAAATATAATGATTTAGTTTTTGTGTCATCATACTGACATTTTATGTAATTTTTTGTGTAATTGACTATAGTACCCTTTTTCATTGCTGGTATAGAATGTGTAGCGAAATATTGCATTAATAGCGTATTTAGAAAGATTCTTGATCGCACTTTCCCAATTAACCTCATGAATTTCTTGAGAGTACCAGAAATCATTTTATACTAATCCAAAAATTAATGTTTCAGTACCAAGTGCGACTGATGACAGACCTGAACTTCATCTGCAGATGAATCCAACAAATTATGAGAAGGGGGAAGGAAAAAAAAAAGAAAGAAAAAAAAAAGAAAGACACATATTATAAAGTGGAAGCTTTGAATGGATTTTTTCGTGGGCTACAATCCTGATATTCCCTTCTGACAGGCCACTGGAGCTGATAATTAAAATCCATCAGTCTGATAATTGCTTTGCTTTCTGAGGCACAGTAGCTGCCTTCATGTTTATTTTGTATATTTGTTATTGATAAATTTAGATTTTACTCTATTGATACTTTATTTGAATCATCTATTTTTCTGGTCCAACCAATGCAGTGCAGTGTAGCTGTCAGGAAAGTGTGGATAAATAAATATCAGAAGGCTGGAAGGGATATCAGTCTGTCAGTGTTTGTATAAGCCAATGAATAAGAAGGGTGTGGGCCTTGTACCTATCAGTAATGGAGCTGTCAGATTCCCCAAGGCTTTCAACTCTTTAAACAGGAGACCAGACAGCAGTGATTTTGGGAAGCTCCTTGGGTGCAGAGCTTCTGTAACCTTCCCTAAGAGAGGAGGCTACGAACAAAAAAGACTGGCAGAGGGGAAAGTGAGAGCCGGAAATGAAGAAAACCGAGATGGGAATCCCTGCATTTTTTCTAACTGTAATGAAACTGTGGGAGGCAATTTCAAACCTCAGTGCTTTCACACCATCAGCAGTAGGTGCATCTCCTGCTTTAATTGCACCAATAGAAGGTGTAAAAAGTCTGTATCCTTAGCTGTTCCCCTGACTGGTGTTGCATAGCTGAGAACTTGGTGTTTCTCCCCTTTAACTTGCGTACACATTAGAGAGAAGCTTAATGCAGACTGGAACAGAGGCCAAGAAAATGAGCTGCATGTGCCAAACACTCACGCTTGAATCACTCTGGATTTGCTGATCAGGTTTATTCTCTGGCTCTTGGTAAACAGGATAAGTAAAATATACCAACAACTCCTAGAATACCCGCCCCAGTGCCAACTTTAGCCAACCAATACTGAGGAGGTGAGAAATGCAACTGTAACCTTGACTCGTTTTGTATATGATGACAGCGTAAGTAGGTACAGTAAGCAAAGCAAAGTTTATTTATTAAGCACTTTTCAAAGTCACAAAGCACTTTACAACAGGAAAGATTAAACTAAATGAGAAAATTAAGAGCCATAATAGCCCAGAAAAAGACAAAATAAAATAAAAAGGTAGTTTGAAAAAATCTTAACGGAAAGTCTGTTTAAACAAAAAAGAGAGTTCACAACGATATGCAGCTTTAGTGGCACACTGTTACACAGTCACAGACTGAGAGACTCTGTAGTCTTTAGTCATGTACAAGGAACAGCTAACAAATTCTGAGCCTGTGAATAAAGACAGCCAGCAGCACTGAATGTTGTATAAATCTGATTTGTATAATTAAAGTTAATTTAATACAAATCAATTTTTTTTTTTTTTTTATATATAGCACAAAAATCACAACAGTCGCCTCAAGCCACTTTATATTGTAAAGACCCTACAATAATACAGAGATAACCCCAACAATCAGATGACCCCTTTGAGGAAACACTTTGCAACAGTGGGAAGGAAGAACTCCCTTTTAACAGGAAAAAAAACCTCCGGCAGAACCAGGTTCAGGGAGGGGCAGCCATCTGCCGCGACTGTTTTGGGGGGAAGGAGGGGAGACAGACAGACTGACTGTTTAGTGCTCTGTAAGTGCATAGAGGAATTTTATATATGACATTATAAATGACATCACAATAATCTGAGCGCAATGACACAGCGAGTAACAGACTCCAACTCTCCAAATGCAATATTTAATATTATTTTAACTACTTTGTGTGCATTCCTTCTAACTGTGCTAATAAAATAAAGTGGCTATAAATGACACGCATTAGCCTCAAGATACCATTTTAATTAAACATACGTCAGCTACTGAATAATCTGGACACTGCCTCCACCTTTCAGCGGAGATTGTAATTCTCCTTCTAAATCCTCGGCGTAATTAGCCAGACCTTCAAACTTATTATTCACAAGGCATTTCACTCGAAGTGGAACAAAAGACACATTTCAATAATGCAGCTAGAGATTGTTTAACTACTTGACTGTGCAAGATGACAATGGGGACTTGCCAAATGATGTGCAAAGAAAACCTAATCATCCTGTTCTAGCTTTAGACTGAAAATGCTACCGAGAGCCAGCTGTGCTGAGTCAACCCCACACCATCTGCAGCAGTATGGGCAGCCACTCCAATCCCTCATTAAATTGGGGAGGGAGGGTCAGTTTTTTGACTATTGCTACCTCTTCATTCATTTCACTTCTAAACAAAACACACACACCTAAGACAATTTGCTATTAACAGTTTAAGGTTTTCCACTTTGCTCTTTTAGAACTGCACTAATTAGGTGATAATGTGGAGTGAACTTAAGAAAGTTCTGTCTTCCATAATTGTGGACCTGATGGGTGTATAGCAAAAGTAAACAGACCAGGAAAATGGTTGTAAGATGTAGAGCTTGAAGGTATTATTATTAATCTGTCTGTCTGTAGGTATGAAGCAGGCAATGTATCTTTAAGGTATGATTAATTTATGTGTCCAATGTCAGGGGACAAAGTGTAGCCTATTTTTCAGTCTGACAACTAAACTGAAGGTTTGCTGCAATAGGGAGTGAAAAGCAGCCTGCCTAGACTTAAAATGGAATTTGGCACAGAAGCACGAGTGTGTGAGTGTGTGTGTGCGCATGTCCACACACATGAAAAGCAATGGAGAAATGAGGGGAAAGGAAAGAAAAAAAAAATACCACACCAACACAATCCTGCTCTTAATTTCCCCTTCAAATTTAGACTTTCATAATTTTATGCATCATTACTGTAGTGAGGAGGGAAAAGAAAATTGCTATGCCAATCTAAAACTAATAAATCCAAACTTTGACTGCTTCTCTCTCTCTCTCTCTTTTGCCTGGCAGCTGTCTTAGGAGAGTAATAACAGAGAATGATACTTCAGATTAAGTCTATGCCTTGTGCCATCATTTGCCGGGACTGCACAGTAGGATTTGATGGCCTGCTGCTAACTCACCGTCTGCCTCAAGGACATAAATTTACAGCAATGATATGCATATTCAGAAATCCTGACATGCATTTCATTTGAAAAATCAATTTTGAGTTTGTTTTTTTCCCAGTTCAAACTTGAGATTGTGTTGCTATTTGAAAAAAAAAAAAAAAAGAAGACCCGTTTAACTTGCTTGGCTTCATATCGGCGCCTGTTAATTTCCTGTTAGGGACAAAAAAAAATTATGATAATTTGAATAGCGTTCATTTTTGTGTGTGTTTTTAACCTTGCAGCAAAAAACTCTTAAGGTGACAAACGGAATCAAATTTATGCTTTTTTTGAGTCAACTGGAAAAAAAACAACAGCGTTAACAAAGACTGTGGATGCGCATGAAATTAAAATGTGCGGCTGCTGCTTATAGCTGCATAATCATTTCGTCTTCCCTCCCTCTAAAGCAATCTTCACTCACTGGATGTTTACAAACAAACTTTGATAAAATCCAACCAGGCTTTTCCTCAAACAGATCTGTGGTAGTTACAGGCGACAGCAAGAACTGCATAAATGAGTAAAATTTAATAAACATAAAAACAAAATGAACCCTTCTTTGCTTCAGTATGGCATGCCAAACAGTTGCTGATAAACATCCATTTGTGTCTACGTCTTGGCATTCTTTTAGAAATCAAACTGCTGGCAGTGCACCACTATACATTTCACTGATCAATAAGATTAGAAAAGCACTATATAAATGCATTGCCTTTACTATCTATTTATCTGTTAGAGTTTGCCTCGTCTTAATTGGCCTTCCTACACAGCTAGAGCCTATCATTTCTCCAGCCACCAATTCTAAAGCTGAAATTGCACTGTTGGTGTTGGTGGGTCTTAATTTTATTTTATTGTATTTTGCTGCCACTCGTTTAATGGATATTAGGCTGTTGGGAACAACAAATAAAATCATCACTGTTCGATATTTTGTAAGTCCATTTCCCCCTTTTTTAGGCTACAAGCCACTCTTGAGCACTGGGAGGAAAATATAGATATACAGGCTGCTTATATCTTCTATGTACTTATACGGGCAACACTGAGGTGACATGCATATTTTTGTGCTAACTAGTGCGAAATCTCGAGGTCATTTTTGATCAGGACATGAGCATATTAAACAAATATGTAAGACTCAGAGTGATGCCGTAAACCTAGTTCATTCATGACTTCTAGGCTAATCAATTACAATTAGACTGTTGTAATTCATTTTCATTATCAGGTTGTTCTAAAAGTTCCTTAAAAAGCCTCCAGTTAATACAAAATGCTTACAGGGACATGAGAATATTTCTAAGAGTGAGACTCAAGAGAAATACAAATAGAAAATGCGAGGAATTGAGGGGGGTCAGTAGCGGGGGGTACTGTGTTTGGCAGTGGTTTGGCAGTGTGAGGAGCTCAGATGATCATGTCCCAACAGGTTTATTTTGTTCATAGCGAAAGCTAAGGAATCTCAGAACAATTATGCATAGTTACTTGTAATAAAATATAGATTTTTTTCATTGCCGTTGTGCTTTTTTTAATGTAAACTCCTCGTGTTTTGCAAAACAAACTATACGCGATGGAGGGAAATGGAGATCATTTTTGGATTCAGCACCCTAAAAAACATAACATTTACCAAAAATATCCCATGCAGCTGAATTTTTTTTTTTGCAGACCTGTGTTATCAGGCCCCGTCCATATCTTAAAAACCGCACTGTATTTTATTAGCTTAACCAAGCACTTCGCTCTCAGACTGCAGACTTACTTGTGATTCCTTGGATAGAATAAAAGTAGAACTGCCTCAGCCTGATTGCTGAGGCAGAGGCTTCAGCTATCAGGTCCCTCCCCTGTGGAGTCATCTCCCAGTTTGGATTTGGGAGACAGACACCCTCTCTATGTAAGAATAGGCTTAAAACTTTCCTTTCTGATAAAGATTATAGTTGGGGTTAGAACAGGTGACACTGAACCATCCCTTAATCAAGTTGCAGTTGGCTCAGGCTGCTGTGGGACCGCTGTGATGTGCTACACTGTGACACACTGAGCACTTCTCCATTCACCTCTTTTCACTTTCCAGCTGTTTAGAATAGAATAGAAGTATTATTATCCCGCACTGGGGATTCACAATTTTTTGTTGTTGTTTATTTGCCACTGCAAGATGTCATTACATTTTTGTCTTCTTTCTCTCTTTCATCTCCCTATGCTTCATTTTTTCTGTTCTTTCCTCCTTCTCTTTTCTTTTTTTCTTTTCTCTTTCCCCTCCCCTCCCCCCCACAACCGGTCACAACAGATGGCTGCCCCTCTCTGAGCCTGGTTCTGTTTGAGGTTTCTTCCTGTTGAGAAGAAGTTTCTCCTGCCCACCTTCCCACAGTCTTTGCCCATAGGGGGTCATTTGATTGTCTGGCTTTTCTCCAGAATGCTGTAGGGTCTTTACCTTACAGTATAAATCATCTTGTGGCGACTGTTATTGTGATTTGGTGCTATATCAATAAACCTGAATTGAAATGTATTTTCTTTATTAGCTCATAGAGTTTGAAAAATACAAGCAGTGCAAGCATTTGGCACATTTGCTACACTTATGAGGCTGAGCCTCTGTGTGGATAAGGTGATAACAATTCAAATCCCATAAATACAGGGAACTTTCCCCAAATTGGTCACATCTTCACACTCATCATGAGGTCTGTCCGGATATTTTCAGCTGTGGTTCTGTGAAGGAAACACAGATGAAAGACAATGAAAGAAACAGTCATAACAGTGTAGTAAGATTAGCAAATCACACAGGAAGAGGTCTCCTGATGCACAGAAAAACTGAGCATGGTAGAAGTGAAACAATAAGTGAATTATCTTTTGATAGCTTTTTGAAATTTTCGGTAAAACTTTAAAGAATGTCTGTGCCGATATCTGACAGTAGCAGCAGCTACATCCAGAATGAACAGAATAAGGGGCTTTCTCTGTCTTAAAAAAAAAAAACACACACACACACACAAAAATTGCACAACTGGAATTTATTGCTCAGGGCAGTTCTCAGGGGTTCCGGAATCACACGCTGATATACTACTACTCATTTTGGAAGCCTTTTAAATATAGGCAGGTACGCACTGGTCAGCTGAGTCTATAATATAAAGCAACTATCACTTAAGATTCTGTGAATAATAATAGTGAATAATTAAGCATTAACTGCTTTAAGGAAATGAGAGTTATCTGTGGGATGCAATCAGTGCACTGGGGCCAAAATAAGATCACTTTAAGTGTTACAACTGCTGTTGATCCCTCTTGTAATGACATCACAATAAAATGTCTTTATAGCTACTAAATGCCAACAGAAGAAGCAGAAATTGAAATTTTACACACAATAAATATTCGTTAAAGAACTTACATCCATGAATTACCTCTTTTTTTTTGTTGGTGTTAATCTTCTATCAGTCATTCCTCCATCCTTAAATCCCCTCTGACATAAACAAACAAAATTAATAAGTACGGTAAAATGCTGCAGCAACAACAGCAATGACATTAAAAATCATCACCCAAATGCATCAATGAAAATTCATCTGACCTTTAAAATTGCAAAAAACCAAACAAACCCCAAAACAAAACAAAACAAAACAAACAACAACAAAAAACAATAATGAAATTTTTTTTAGTGAGTAGTAATAAGAAAGCTAATCCAGGTAAACAGTAAACTGAGAAACAATACATAAGCCTTCTATCACTTTTCTGTTTAAATACCTGCAGCTTGGAAAGGAACCACATTTAGAATAGAATACATAAATAATAAAACTGTTTACGTCACTTTTGTGCACTCAAACATTTACGTTTTTTTACGGTAAAGCCCTCCACACTATAGAACATCAATGACAAATGAAATGAACTAAAGGAAGCTTGTTTTCTTCTTACCATTCCTGTGTTGATGATGTTTAATTATCGTCTGCAGTCAACAAGCATCTTCATACTGAGAGACGGGAGGTTTGAAAAACGCAGCAGTGGTTTCCAAGGTAACCAAAGGTGAATCCAGTTACAATGTTTCCAGTTACAGAAGTGTTTAAAAAAATGTAACAAATGCAAAAAATAACCCAGCCAGCTACAAAGGAAGAATATGTGAGCAAATAATAGAACCAAAGTCCTTTTTCATTCCTCAGTGGGCCGCGAACTCTGTATCAAATACCAAAGTGTTCATCAACATTAACTTACCCCAGCTTGACAATATCTCATGGACAATCCAGTCAATACTTTAGATGTTTTGCCACCATTAATTTACGAATGCTTTGACATCTAACTCATTTGGCTGTGACTCAAGGAATTGTCAATATCATCCAACCCAAGTAGGTAATGATAATGAAACAGAAGCAATACCATGTTAAAATCTTTAGTGGACTTGTAGGACTGCCAATGTGAAATCAAAAGAAAGCAAATCAAACATATACTGTTCAACAAAAACACAACGTTTAGACTAAAATTAGCTGCATTTATAGTTTCTGTGGAATTTAACAACGTCCGGTAAAATGAACTCTGTTGCATGGTTATTAATGACTAAATGATGATAAAACAAAACAATAGTTGTTTTGGTTTTTTTTTTTTTTTTTGAAAAAAAAAAAAAAACCAAAAAACGGG
>VVHJ01018984.1:68122-80684 GCA_015107715.1 Tylochromis polylepis
TGTTTTTTTTTTTATTTATTAAAAAAAAAAAAAAAAAAAAAAAGTTGTTTTTGTTTTTTTTTTTTTTTTTGCAAAAAAACAGAAACCTCAAAATGCCAGTGGTAGTAACTCGTTCGCCATAAAGTTTTGCAGAATTGCGTGACTGTGAGTAACTGGTTTCCTATTACCTACCTACAGCCAGAAGGGGTTGATAGTGGTTGATATTTTTGGTGGTAAGAGGTGGACACATGCGGATGGCAAATGGTGGCAGTGGCAGACCAGACAGCAAACTGGTTAGCAGGAACTTCAGCTGGACTTCTTGCTGGTGGGAAGATGTAGGAAGAGTCTCACCAGCTATCAAGGTCTGACCTGGAGATGAAAAAGAAAAAGAAAAAGGAAGAAAAAAAATAAAAACACAAGACAAAGTTTTAAGTTGGACATAATGTGAAAGACTACCTCTTAGCTGCTCCTTAAATAATGAAATAACAATAAAAAACAAATGTAACAAACATACTGAGCTTCATAATGCTACCACTGCATGTTCTCCGTTATTCTTGTAATTTGACAAATGAGCAGCATCCCTACATTTTGCAATAAAAGAGTATTACAAACTGTTTACTAAATGATTAACTAACTCTATATATTACACTGAACCATACTAAAATTGGAAAAACTGATTCAGTTTATAAAATAAACAAGTTCTGCATTCACGACTTTTCTTTCATTATCACTTTCACCATTGTATTCTATCTTATACAGCTCATATGTAGAGGGAACACTGTCATTCTGTAAATCAATCACTGTATAAGACATAGACAGCAACACTGGGGTGCTACCATCCGTATGAATATGTGCAACGAAGACATAAATAAACTCAAGCAAAACAAACAAAGCGTAAGACAAAAAATATAAACAAAATATAAACAGAAGCTTCTTGAGAGAAGCAACATCAACAACAACTGAATAACAAGATGCTACATTATGTGAAACAAACACAGTGTTTGAATAATGTGTAGGAAATAAATCATCCCAAACCAAGACTGCAGCAGAGTATCATCTGCACCCTTGAGAAGAAATAAGTCAAAATATGTTAAAATAATCCCAATCTTTTGAAATTGTTAATAGAGGTATGAATCTCTCTTTTCTTATTCCATATTTTCTAAGAATTCTAGATACCTCGTACCTGTAAGAAGCTTAATAGCAGTCTTCTGAATACAAATTTCAACTTGGCCTTACCAATCTAATACAAAGCACTTGTTTGTCTGAAGTGGAAACCTTGTACACAATGCGACTACAGATGGAGGCAATAGAAAAGAACTAATATTGGTTATTTCAATGAGTTGTGGATTCCCCATAGTGAGAAACCTCACTCATGTTATCAGAGAATGGTTCATGAGATAAGTAACCTCAAGTTTCTTTAATACTTTAAAATCGCGAATGGGGCATAGATGTGATGGCGAGTCGCTTAAAAAATAATTCCATTACTGCATTTTAATACACTGCGAACGAGTAAATCAGCTTCATCTGTGTATCTGCTGGAGAGCTATGGGATATTCTCTGAGGAACAACCATTAAGTTGTAACTGGCACTTGTTAAATAATTCATTTCGTTTTCTTGGTTTCTTTACACTGGGCATGTATTGTCTTTCAGCTTGGAGTTATAATAACATAACATTAGAATATAATTACAAATAAGAAAACAGACAACATTGTGCCTGCCATAGATTGCAACAAAGCTCTTTCCACATCTCTGTGTAATAACAAGCATGTTTTTGTTTCACAGACTTTAAGTAACCTGCATGACAGTGATATTTCCTCATAACAGGAGCTTTAGTCAGCAACTGTCAAACAGAGCTACTGCTCCAGGCAGTAGATGGCTTCAGTGTGTGTGTGTGTGTGTGTGTGTGTATATATATATATATATATATATATGACACAGAAAACTCCTCCTCTCTAATGCCATCCACCTCCCACAGGTCTGCTGCTCAATGCAAGTTAGCTCTCACTTAATACAAATGACAAACCTATCAAAAAAAAAATCATCCTATTGCAATTTTACATTTAAATTCATCTTTTGATAGGCAGCTATAAATCATCAGGGAGGGTAAAGAGAAAGGGTGGAGAGGAAAAAAAGAATTAAGTGAAAGAGAGACAGAAAGACATCATAAGCAGAAAAGATGAGACAAAAAAAGGGGAAAAAAAGTGAAAGAGAGGAAGGGCCATGCATCTATGGGACTCTTTGTGCAGAGCTGCTCAAGGGGGGAATAAGGCTAGCTTGTGAAGTGCACAGAGGAGAAACCAGCAGTCACACATTAAAGCAGAAACTGAAGGGGTGCCTTGAGGCCCACTCAACTCGCAGAGGTACAATAAAAGATACACTAAGACCTGCAGCATCCACACACACTAATCTAATTCCCTTCATGTTTTTTGAGTTTTCACATTTTCTTTCAAAAAAATGAAAACCATCCTTCTATGATGAGAATGAGGATGCTTCAGCTGCACCAAGATGAGACATGTGTGTGACATTTTGCCTTTCAGACAGCAAACTATATTGTCTAAGATGCACCTTGTAGCAGAGTGTTGTTGGTGGTGGTGTGTTTAGGCATACCAATCATGCTGTTAAGAGACAGATCCTGAATCTTTTTCTGGTTTGGACCCAGCGGAGCTCCACAAAATGACACGGGGGAGTAGAGCGGCGACAGACCCGAGCTGACATGGAGAAAGAGAAAGAATCATTCACCACTAACTTCAGAGTGAAATAAATGAATCATAAACTGCATACAAATTATGTCTATTGCGTCTTAACCTTCCTTAGTTACCTCAGCTTTCCCTTTCAGAACCACCTCACTGAGAGTATAATTTACGTCATTATATCAAACATAAGCTAAAAAACTTTTTAGGAAACATCAGACTGTCAATTTAGAGCACCGCAAAAGAAAACTTCTGCAACTCATTAGCCGTGAAACAGAAAACCCACCTGTCAAGCAAATGAATTCAAACAAGACTATAATAAGAAAATTCCTCACACGCTGACGGAAAGCAAAAACTTGTCAGCCCTTTTTCATTTAATGCTGTAGATTTCTCTTGTTTGCCCACATTAAATTGGCTTGTTCACAGGCAGGCAGAATTCACACTGTCTCACGTAGGAACCCAACTTAAGAGAGAGATACAAAACTGTTCTCGACAGCAGCGAGGGAGCGCTCCATCAAACGAAGAAACTCGTCAACGACAACCAAACCCCTCTGCACAACCCACCTGCGCCAATCACGATGAAGACTACATTTAGGTCAGAGGATTATTATTTAAAGTCAGTTTGAGTCACCTTACAACGTAGTCAAACTTTCAACCATTACGTCTAGCTGTCAACTGTGACACTGTGATGTAACTTTGCAGAATTATTTGGCTTTCTGCATACGTGTGTGTGTGTACCTAGGATTGGTAGCAGCCTTGCCAGTGTGGGCTCTGAGCTCCCACAGCATGACTCTGCCATCGCTGACCATGAGCGCAGCCTTGTTTTCGTTGACGGGGCAAATAACCATGCGATATGGTCGGACGGTCTTCGTGACTCGGATGGCGTCACACTGAGAGCGCAGGTCGTACACAAGCTCCTGGACACTCTGTTCTGGGTCTGGGAAACCAAAGGAATAAGGGAGAAAGACAACAAAGAATCAGGAAGAGAGAAAATGTAGAGAGAGGTGGACATGCAGGAAGAATCGTGGCAGATAAAAACCACATGATGGAAATTGTGAATTGAGGAGGACAAACAAGAGAAAAAAAACTACAAAATGTCAAAGTCGACATAGAGCAGATGTTCATAATACTGACAACAGAGGAAAAAAAAAGGAAAAAAGGAGAAAAAAAAAAAATTTAAAAAAAATTAAAACAAAAAAAAAAAAAAAAAAAAAGAGTAGGCGAGAGATACAAGAGGAAATTTCAGTGGGGAAAAAAAAGGGAAAATGGGTATAGAGAGATGTGTGTGGAGAAGATAGCAAGGAGAGTAAGTGAGGAAGAGAGAGAGATTCAGCAAGACAATTGGCTCCCATTGGCCTATCATGCGAAGCCAAAGATAAATGAGACAGTACGGGGCTAAATGCCCGCTGGAGCATAGGAAAAAAGGCTACAGGATCCAATTGCAGTGCAGTTGGCTGAATAGATGATGACTGGGGGATGGAGCACTGAAGTGAGGAGCAGCTTAGGCACTGAAGTGAGGAGTGAGTAAAGCACAACTATATGTGCAGATTGTGAGTGGATACACCATTGTGAAGAGGTTTCATACCCGCTGCTTCCTCAGTGGCAACCGTGGAGCGACAAACTCGTAGTGTGATACAACCATTCTCATGGAGACAGTAGAGGGCGTCTCTCTGAGCACAGGGAATCACCTAAACGCAGAGGGAGTGAAAAAAAAGGCAATCATGTGTGATTGTGACTTTGCCAAATGTCTATTTGAGACTTCATGTTGAACAGGTGGTGTTTACATTTGCTCTAAGCACTGCATGAATTTGCCAATGTATTTGCTCCACGGCATGAGAACCCCTAATACACTCATCAAAATCTACATGTGTAAATTTGTTTGGCACAAACAGAGAAAAACAGAACAGGGGCTAAGCTTAATTAGCTTGTCAGATCTCATGCTAGTCTAAGAAGGAGGGATTTTTACTTTACTTTATTTATTTATATAGTACTCGTCACAGGATAAAACACCACAGAGTGCTGTACAACACTATGACAATATAAAACAAATATGCATAGATCAACATAGTCATACACTCAAAGAATAAAAGCAGAAAGCACTACTACACTGTAAAGCAGGTATACATAACACAAGACAATCGTATAGACAAAACATATCTAATTATAAGCCAACTTTTTGCCAAAGGTTTAGGCTCCTGAGCCATACTGATGACGTGATTGGGAAAAATATTATTGTGCTGACTTAAGATGTTATGGCATGGTCATGTTTTATGAATACATGGGCAATAAGCTAAGAAGGTGGGAATTTCAAATATGCAACAAGACCCAGAATATGTTGTTTGCTGACCACACCAGGCAAGATCTAGTATCGTACAAAAGAAGGATACTTCTTTTGTACGATAATTTTGTGATGAATTATACAAATATACAGCAATATTCATTATAGTTGTACTTCAAGTGATTATACTACAGTTTTACGCTTACTCTCTCCCCTCACCCCCAACCAGTCGCGGCAGATGGCTGCCCCTCCCTCAACCTAGTTCTCCCAGAGCTTTTGTGAGGTATAGTGGACTTGTAGGACTGCCAATGTTATGTCAGTTAGTCAGGTTTATATAATAAACTATAAACCTGACTAAAAGGGAGTTTTTCCTTCCCACTGTCGCCAAGTGCTTTCCCAAAAGGGGTCATCTGATTGTTGGGGTTTTCTCTGTATTATGGTAGGGTCTCTACCTTACAATATAAAGCACCTTGAAGCGACTGCTGTTCCACATTACAGCGAGGATACTGTTTGGCAGGTCAGTGTAAAGAAAAAAGTCAAGGAACACATTCTCCCCCCAAAAAGCAAAGAAAATTCACATTTCTCGGAGTATAATGTGCTGTATAAAGAATTTGGACTGCATTGGATTTGGAATTCTTTCTGTGTAAAACTGCAACATAACAACAGTGAAATGTTCAGTTATTTAAAGCTTATACCATGTAACAGGTTTTAAATCTATCCACATTTTGTATGACAAAAGCCCTACAGAGCTCACCTGGTACAATTTGTAAACAACAAATTCTGTATCAATGCAGTTCTCATGTTTCTATACCTTATTAACTCATGACAGTAATTAACATATAAACGTTACAGTCACTGGTGAGGCTACATCACTGAACTTTTGGTTACTTTTAACAGATAATATAACTAATCAAACTACTAATTAAATTCGTCATGTTCACAAAAAATGTGCATTTAATTGTGACTGCTATTTTCTAATCACAAAGCTGACTTCTTCACATTGCTTCTATTATTGGGTTTCTGTCTGATTTCATTGAACGTACTATACATTTTAAAATCCCTCACTCAATTTATGCCAGTGCACAACATATTCCAAATACTGAAATACAAAAACTGCAAGACATCAATCTGCAGTCATTAGAAATCAAAGTAAATCAGCACTTTGTTGAAAATGAACAGATAAACATCAAATTGATGGATTCTGTATTAGTTTGCTATTGATACATGGAAAAATGTCTGTAGGCCATGTAGACCCGACAAACTGGCAACTGCACACTATGTATGCCCCAAAGCTGACAGTGCCGCCTCTGTACACTCGAGCATAGACCTTTGCTAAACTGTGTCATCAGTCATGCAAATTGGTTGGAAGACAAGCACTTTATAACACTTAGAAAAGGGAGGCGTTGGTCCGACAGAGCCTAGGCAGCTGAGTAACACCCGTTTGCTTCTGCCCCTGGTGACTTTAGAACTTACTCTTTGACTACAAAGGCTCATTCTCTACCTTTGTGTTGTTAAACCATAGAGACGTTTATTAAAACAAGATCAGTGACAGCCCAAATAAAGTATGATTTATGATAGGACAATAATACAAAGAACAGAGCGCAATTTCACAGAAGCAGAACATGTCTTCGACTGCAGAGAAGAACTAATAACAGCAAACTGTTCCATGCATGTACATTCAGGCATGAAATTCAACAAGTTTCAAAAAGACACATTAGGTCTCAAATACAGTAGAACCACCATGGTGAAAAATCGGGAGAGCTACTCTGTGTAGAGACAGGGTAGCACAATGGTCAATCTTTTGGAGATGGAGAGTTAGTAGAGAAAGGGGGCGCGAACGGGGAGACTTTAAGACAGTTTCTGTTCAATTACTGGTACTGGAGCTGTGACAAATCCTCAGTGTAATACCCCACAGCATTCATCAATTTCCAATTAGAAATCCAGACTTTAAAAGAAAGGGAATTGGCACTTAAAGGTCAAGCCTGTCGCTGTGGAGAGGAACCACAAGTCAGGCGGTATAAAGGCAGGGGGGGGGACTTTTTTTCCCCTAGTTGCTAATGACTACATGGTCCTGATGTGCAGTTGTCACACCTGCTGAGGAGAAACAACTGCGGGGGGTGGGGGCAAAAAGAGTTACAAACTTTATCATTCGTGGCAGGAAGAACTGTCTTCCTGGAGGAATCATCCATAAAAAAGACAGATTTCAGTAAAGCTCTTCAAGTAAGATGTTGATGTATGAGGTTTGTTAAAGCCACACACCACAGCCATCCTTTCACCTGGACCAACTACAGCGTCAGCGCAAAACAGTTTAAAAAAATGTCTTTGCATGTAACATTAAGAGTAAGAGCTGAGATTGGACAAAAATCAAAACCTGAAAATTTTATCATCTTTTAAGGTTAACTTTCATTTCTTAAAGTTTCACTGAGATCTGCATTAAAGGGAATTTGCTGAGTATTTTTGCAGCGTGCCTCACCTGGATGAAGGGAACCCCGGAGCGCTCGATGGCCACCACACCCACCGTCTGACTGAGCTCCAGGTCCAGGATCAAAATTTCTCTGGGATAAAGCAGCAGCATGTGGTTTCTTTTCGATGGTAGGTAGGACAGCTGCAGGCAGTCGTTCAGCGTCACTGCCTCTGCCCTAAAGCATCAGACAGCAGGGGAATGACACTGAAACTGAGAAGAAACTAGATGGAATAGTAAATAATAAACTATAAATCTGTATTGACAAAAAGATTTTTCTTTAATCCAAGGATTAAGCATGTCCTAGAATTGCCTGTTTTCTTGTGTTGTTTACAGCACAATTTAATGGACACAAAAGATGAAAAATGCAAATTACGATGACTAGAAATGAAGGTTAGATAATAGCCCGCTCAGGAAGTCAGTCTTATTCTCCAGATAAATCAGGATATAATGAGACTCTGCTGTAACAACAACACATGCATATGAAATATGCAAATTCCATGCAAACCAATATGACGCTAGATTTAAAATTCCTGAATCAAGTTTATATAAACATTCTCTCATTTCTAAGCTCAAGTTGATATTTATTCATGTCTTCCCATACAGAAGCCAGAATTAATGAAGTATTATTGTTGTGAGTCACAGGGAAAATTTGAAAAGGGAGTTTGGTTGCTGATGGCTGATGAACTAAGCAGGTACTGTAAGAATTGCAAAGAATTTCCTTTACATTATTTTTGGCTGCTCTGATCTGTTATTCACAGCAACTTCTTTCATGTGCGACTAAATTAATGACAGGTACTATTATCTGTGGCAGCAACTAGTTTTGATCTCTCCATCTCACAGCAAAGCGGTCACAAGTACTTCAGTTCAGTACAGTTCACTCAAGAAGGAAGAAGAGCCGATTTTCACTGAACCTACGAGCAGGTCTACAGCCATAACTCATTCCAACAGCTGAATTCCTCTAGGTCACGGCGAGATCAAATAAAAGGGAGACAAACCTTATAACCCAATAGAGATCATTATCATCTGGGGAAAGTGTAACAGATAAAATGGACTCAGTAGGGGAACCTTTAGGAGTTACTGAGCTAAATTACACTTTTAGCAGCTTACTGAAGTCAGAAAAAGAAAGAGATAGAGGCTAAAATGTCTGAGTCACCAAAGGCAGAACATCAGAAAGAAGCAGACCTTAGATTGCAAGCAACAGATCTTCAGAGAGAAATAAAAAGAGAAAAAAAGGGAAATAAAAAAGACCTGCAGCCCTCAAATGTTCAGCTCTCCAATTACGAAAACATCACACACCCTTCTTGCTCTCTCAATCGTTGTTATGAATAAGACTTGAAGGCTACAGCGGTCAGAGGATCTCACACAGTTACATATTGCTAAGTACATACACACGTGTGTGCTCATGCAGTGATTTTGCTATCAAAGACACGGGACATTTGATAGCAAAGGTGGATACCTTTATTATAATTTTAAAGCACTCAAGGTTCTATTATTTAACTAGCCCAAAGGACATTAAAGTCAAATACTGTCTTTATACAGCAGTCACAGCACCTTGAGCTTATTATCTAGACAATACAAATTCAATTTACACACACTGGCAGCTGCTGGAGATGATACAGCAAAAAACTGAACTGAAGCTCACACTGAGGGACAACCCCCCCAAGAAACAAAACAAAAAACAAAGCAAACAAACAAAAAACACAACCTAAAATACTTCTATAACAAATGTGTCCATTTCAGTTGGTGACGTCACTCCTATTACGCATTACTGATAACTCCTGTGATTATATTTGTACATTTCTGTGAATGATCGGGTTCTCTTTTATGTTATGTTGTTTCTTTTTCGATTGCTCTTACACTACCTGTAACAAAGCTTCAAATAAAACTCAAAGAGTTAACCTTCTTAGATCTCCAAGTATTTGGAAGTAGTTTTTGCATGTATACATCACCACAGTACAAGGTCATAAATCACACATCTAAGACTGAAGTGAAGACTGTGCTATTTTTATACATAGTCATTAATTTTCAGAGGCTATAAAGTGCCTAACAAATTCATCAGACCACCACTGAATCTAAGGTTTATGCCACAGCTGCCCTAAAGAAACAGTGTCGGTAATTACCAAAAATCATTTTTTATGTTTCTGTAATGGTTAATCCAACCTGGTTAATGCAAGCTGTTTATTCAAAACTCTATTTATATTTTTGAAGCTAGAATATACATATTGTTGTTATCCATGAGTTTTCAAATTCACCATTTTACAAAAAAGCAGAACAAACTGGTGAAGAACAATAATATATTTTAATTAAGATGCTGAATTACAGTGATTTACTTGCAATCCTAAAAACAAAAACAAAAAAATAAGTGGCTGAATGTTTGCTTGATTAACCTCTGATTTCTGAAAGAAGTCCAGCGTGCGGTCTCATATCTGGGTACAAAATATTTTAGCTTTAAACACATTTTGGACAGATTCCTAAAATATTTGTGTTTTCTTGTTTTCTATAATAGGTGTTCTAATAAACTTGTTATGCACTGTATATTCTGGTTTGTATTCATTGTTAACAATAATCTCCATATGCTGTAGTATATAAAGTTACAGCTAACGCAAAGACAGCATCCTACTGCCCTGAAAGCAGCAAGCTGGCTTTAAATGTGCATTTGTTGGTGTGGTTAGCGACTGTTCATGGAATGTGTGTCCAAATCAAGAGATTCAGTTTCATCAGTTTTTGATCATCAATCCGAAGAGCAGCTACAGTCAGACAGAACCCCCAACTCATCGGCAAGATAATCAACTTTGCCATTCCCTGTTGTGTGGAAAACTACTCGCTGTGCACACAACATGATTTCAGATGAAGCCATGAATTTAAAAAGAAAAAAAAAAGGGGGCCTGATTATGCAGATTAACTTTTAATCATAAGACCTACAACTTCAAGTATCTTAGTAAATTATTTATACTTTATTTATATATTTTTTAAAATTTAACTTATAAATATTTCTGTCAGTTTAAAAAAAAAAAAAAAACATACATTAGTCAACGTGTGTTTGTATATCTAATAGTATGGCTGACTTCATTTTGATAAATGAACCAAATCTCTAGTGGCTAACAACCAGATTAATGGCTCCCTGATGGGACACTAATGCACACAATGCCGTACTGTATTCAATAAGTTTCTGATAACACTTCGGGAGAGCAGAGTCTTGTTTAAATCCTCCATTTATCAACCACTAGCAGACAAAACCAGAGAGAGTAGAGACTGTAGACAAAGGCAAACTGAAGGAATACAGCATCTTGAATAGCAATTACACAGAGTTAAAGGTGAGGAAGGAAGTTGTCACACATGGATAGAAGACTAAAACAGACAAAATGAGAAAGGCACGAGAGAATAAAGACCAGTAAGATTAATGAAGTGTTTGTTATTAGAACTGGCTTGGTGGGTGGACAGAGAGACTGGGGCATGCTGCTATAAATAAGCCTGACAGTCACAACCACTCTAGCAGGAAGCTGCCAGCACATCAAACAAGTCTACAGCTCATGCAACTTTTTCTAAATTAGCGCTTATACAATTTATCAAGTTTGTCAACTAATGGAATAAGAAGCCAGAAGAAGTACATCACTACTTCTGCTGTGTTTCAGAATTAAAAATCAATGTAGCAAACATGCCAAGTGATCAAATCCTTCCTTATTCTCTTGAGAAATGCTACTCCCAGACCCTTGACTTGATTTAGCATCAGATCTAAGTTTAAAGAGGAATTTCGCTGCTGTGCTGGAGAGACAGTTACATCATAAACTAGGTCATCTATGTAGTGAAAGGTGCCGGTCCTGTTTTGGGTTTTTTTTTGTTTTTTGTTTTGCAATGACCAAAGAAAACAGAAAAAAAAATAAAACAAGCCAAACATAAAAATAGACCGTGTTAGTCCATATTGCTGTCAACAAAAAATGCTCCGTGACCTGCTTCTTACAATGTTGCTTGTCAGGCCATTTCTATTGGTTAGGCTTGAAAAAGTGTCTGGAATACTTCTCCTGTTGACATAATTTGGAGGAGCTTTGCTGTCGAATGAACAGGGAAGTCTCGGGTAACACGGTGGGGAGTAAAATATACTCTACAGAAAGACCAGTCAGCCACAACATTAAAACCACTGGCAGGTAAAGTCAATAACATTGATTATCTTGTTACACTGAGTAAGGGTGTGAGATATTAAACAGCAAGTGAACTGCCAGTTCTTGAATATGATGTCCTGAAAGCAGAAAACGGTCAAATGCAATCTTAGTGACCTTGATGAGGGCAAGAGTGTGATGAAAATAATAATGCTGGCTATGTAAGAAAGGAGGCAAAATACAGGGCTCACTGTATATAGGGGATGCATAACAACAGCCTGGTCTGACCACTCATGCTGACCCCGCTTCACAGAAGAATGGGCATGTGAGAACTGGACCAAGGAGAAGTGGTTCTGGACTCACAGAGCAAGGTTTATTTTAGATTAGGGGCTATTAATTTTCCCCAAGGTGTCATGTGAGAAACTACATCAATAATATTAGACAATAAAAGTGTGAAATAGGCATAAGAAAACAAAATACTTTATCACCATTTAATCAACATTTCCAAAACTAAGTGTGAACAAAAATGTGCATGTTTTTGCTAATGTTGTTTAAATTTGTATAACTTTGTTCACATGTGAAGTAGTGCTGTGCGATATTACGATATGTATCGTACTACGATATAAAAATGTCTACCGTACGATAGAGCACTCTATCGTATATATCGTAATTTTAACGTGTAACATGTTCGTTACGTTGCACGTTAAAATTACACGTTGTAAACTAATGTAACTGCAGCATATGCTACTACTTAGCGGTAGCATTTTACGTAACTCGCAAGGTTTACGACACTGACAGAAAAGCATGGACATAAATAACATGGCGGAGATGGAGATTTCCTCCGAAAGTTTTTTTTTTTTTTTAAACTAACAAATACGGCGTATATCTTACAAATCAGAAAGATATGTACAAGCATAAGTAGTTAGGAACAAAGCAGCCACCGAACAAAGAACAATGTAAGTCAGAAATAACATAAAGCAGGGTACAAGTACAGTAAGTGACCTACCAAATAACAAAAAGAAAAAGGTACGCACACACAGTCTAACTACATCAATTG
>VVHJ01018986.1:2648-16283 GCA_015107715.1 Tylochromis polylepis
TTCTTGGGTTTTTTTTTTGGGGGGTTGTTTTTTTTTTTTGGGGGGGGGGGGGTTTAAGCATAATGAGGCGATGATTTTCCATTGCCTTTAGAAACATGACTGTAAGAACGGTACAGGTGAAGCAATATAGTATTTTCTAAATGTTGTAGTATTGTAGTGTCTGTCTCCTGAATCCAAATTGGAAGCTGGTTCCATAGAGGAGGGGCCTGAAAACTGAAGGCTCTCCCTCCCATTCTTTTAAATACTCTAGGAACAACAAATAAGCCTGCAGTGTGAGAGCGAAGTGCTCTTATGGGGTTATATTGTACTATATGGTCATTAAGATAAGATGGGGCCTGATAAACTCAGGTAAAATATTTATTGTGATTTCAACATCCATGTAGATGCTGAAAATAATGGCCTCAACACAGCATATCTCTGTTATTATACTCAATTGGTTAATTTCAAAATGTAAAAGAACCCACCACCACTTCAGAGCAAGATCTAGAGTAATCACACTCTAGATCTTGTTCTGACATATGTCATAGAAATTGAACATTTAGCAGTATTCCCTGAAAACCCTCATGTCTGACCATTTCCTACTATCATTTAAATTTACAGTAATGATTACACAGCAGTGGGGAACACATTTCATCACAGTACTTGACTGTCTGGAAGTGCTGTAACTAAGTTTAAGAATATAACTCATCCACTGTTACCTTCTTCAATGTCATGTGCCAACACAGTGGAGAGCAGCTACCTGAACTCTACTCCCAAGGAGGTTGATTGTTTTATTAATAGTTTTACATCTTGTCTGCATGTGACTCATGACGGAAATACTTGACTCCATGGTATAACTCTCAAATGCACACCTTAAAGCAGATAACTTATAAGCTGGAGCATAAATCACATCTAATTTGGAAGATCTTCATTTAGACGGGAAAAATAGATTGTTCCTCTATTAAAAGCCCACAGTAAAGCTAGAACATCTTACTATCTGTGAAGGTTCTCAGTCATCCAGATCATCGTAGTCTAAGGAGCTTGGAAAGACAAGCGTCTGGACTTCTTTAAGTTTCTTGAAGATGTTTCACCTCTCATCCAAGAAGCTTCTTCAGTTCTAAGAGCAAATGGTGGGGAGTCCCAGATTTTAAGACCTATGGGAGTGTCCCCCAAGAGGGACATAAGACCCCCTGTTGATCCTCCACCTAATCGCACGAGCCAAGGTGTGAAAACAGGTGTGCGTCACAATCAGCCAAGGTTTTGGGTGAAACCTAGCCCCACCCCATTATGTGATTTCCTGAGGTCAGATGGCCCAGGATGTGAGTGGGCATTAAGGTGTCTGGGAAGGGATCTCAAAACTTGGTGTTGTGAGCCACCGCCTCTGTTCAAAGATGGTCGTTCACAGTGGACATAGATGGCTTCTTTCACTCCTCTTTCAAACCATCTGTCTTTTCTGTCCAAAATGTGAACATTGGCGTCCTCGAAAAGGACAAAGGTCACTCTTTTGAGTGTCTTATTTATGTCTTATCTTAAAGACATAAAGACCTCAAATTTTCTGCTTCTAAATTCAGATAAAACTGAGGTTATTGTACTTGGTCCTAAAATTCCTAGAAATATGGTATCTAATCTGATGCTTACTCTGGGTGGCATTACCTTTGTCTCCAGTAACACTGTGAGGAGTCTTGGAGTAATTTTTGATCAGGATATGTCCTTAAATGCACATATTAAACAAATATGTAGAACTGCTTTCTTCCATTTGTGCAGTATCTCTAAAATTTGAATCATCCTGTATGAGAGCGATGCTGAAAAACTAGTTCATGCATTTATTATATCTAGGCTGAACTACTGTAATTCATTATTATCAGGATGTCCTAAAAACTCAGCAAAAGTACTGACAGGGACTAGAAGAGGAAAGCATATTTCTTCCATACTGATTTAAAATTCTGCTCCTCACATAAAAGGTCAACACAGGTCTTACTTGTGGTTCCTAGTATATTTAAAGGCTCCTCTTCTGTGGAACCAGCTCCCAGTTTGGATTCGGGGGACAGACACTGTAACCCTGAAGGACCCAACACAACTCAGGAATCTCACTTTCAGCCTTCTTATTTTTTTCATGCTGTTTCTGTGATTGACACTTTATAGTTCGCAACTTTGCAGCGCTCCCTGCTCCGGCTCTCTGCTGCAGTCATTCCCCTCTCCTCTCTGGCCCAGCCGCTACTGAAATAGGGAACGTATGATTAGAAGATTCTCACCAGCTGCGAAATCCTGCCTTCCCTATCACCACGACTTAGGCCGGGGGAGCCGTCCGGCCTAGCCTCCCCCCTCTTCCAGGAGAGAAAATCGGCTCCAACCATCTGTGCCCCCGGCCTATGGCCTACTCTGAACTTAAAAGGCTGTAAAGCCATATACCATGGTCTTATCTCTGGTGTTGTCATCCTTCATGTGGTGGAGCCATTGTAGCGGAGCATGACCCGAACAGAGGGTCATGCCCCGGAGATAATAATGAAGAGAGTCGACTGCCCAATGGATGGCCAAGCAGTCCTTGTCCACAGTGCCTGGCCTCCCGTTCCGACAGCTTCCGACTGCTGTACACAATGGGGCAGTCAGCCCCACTTACCTGCTGGAACAAAACAGCCCACAGCCCTCTGTTTGAGTCGTCGGTCTGCAGAATAAAAGGGAGGGATTGGTTAGGGGTGTGGAGAGGTTCCCCACAGAGAGCTTTCTTTACCTGCACAGACGCCACCTGGCACTGCTCCGTCCACTAGACCAGATTTGGGGCACCCTTTCAGGTGAGGTTGGTCAAAGGGCTGGTCAGGACTATAATATGGGACCACCTTCCTGTTTGTCATCTGCACACTACACAGATTTCATCTTTGTTTTTGATTGTAACGAACGGCCCCTGATATTGCTGTGGATATGATAAGCTAGTCAGGAGCCTGGCAGACCTTGTCCATATGCTCATTCTGTCCTTGTGTCCTGTGTCTCCAGTTAGGTTGTTGGGTTGGAAAGCACATGTAAAAATCATAATTTGTGCAGTGTGCACAGGAGAGTGCTCACCCAAACTCTAAGGCTATGTTGTGGTGTTACAGTGTTCATGTGTTGATATCAGCTGCTAGGATTCGCTCAGCAGGTGCCATATGTTCCATGATGTTTAACTTTACAACGGCTCCTGGATGAATACGCTAAACCTGCTACAGTATGTTATGTACACAGTGGCATGGTAATGAAGTCAGAAGCTGTAGTGAGAGCTCACACCTGTCTCAAGGCTTCAAAGGCTCCAGTATACCCACTTCGCTCGCCACCTCAACCACTTGTCACAGTCACTTGTATTTATACCCGTCGTTAAGGCGCAAGAAGCCGCTGTAGTATTCTGCTGAATGATAGGTGTTGCCACTCAGACAATATCGCCACCTAAACTCTGATGAGGAGGAGAAGAAGTCAAAACCGGAAGGAGTGACGTTGGCTGTGTCCAAATTCAGGGGCAGCATGCTTCGAAGGCCGCATTTGTAGGAAATTACGTCACAGCGACGTGATGAAGGCTGTCCAAATTTGAAGTGTCCTCCAAATGCGGCGACAAATGCGTCCTCCTTTTCCCCCAGATTTGAAGGATGGGTCGGGTGTATCTTACGTGGCCCAACCCATCCCAGAATTCATAGCGTGGCCCAGCCAATTCCAGTTTTTGACAATGGCGGGAGCTGCTTAGTTTTAATATTACTCTTCTTTCTGGGTCACAAAATAAACTTTTAAGATATTTTCAGGCGAGAATGTAGCTGTGTAAACTTCAAATATTTGCTCGATTTATCAAGACATCACACATTTGCAAAAGTGCTCTGAAGCTTTCAGCGATGTCTGTTACCCACCAGCTCGATAGCTGACCGAGAGCTCAAGGCTCACTAGAGCCAGCAAAACACCGGACTCCGGGCACATCGTTTTCAGACCCCCGCAGTCTTTCGCTACTCAGGTTAAACATGATATATAAGTCACTTAGGAACAAATAAAACAACCAAACAATAACATTTTTAAGTTATCTGAGTAAATCAGTTTGGCTGAGATTAAAGTTATAGTTTTCACACAGCTGAATATGCTGTACAAACGTCAAACAGAAGACTGATTAAACAGAAGTGTGAGATGGTAATTCAAATAATCTTTGTAAAAATTGCCCATAAACTAGCTTGTATGGCGAGTCCTGTGGTTTTTCATGTATTGCTGCTTACATACAGCTAATTTTGATTGGCGCTAGCGACCGGAAAAACGTGGAAGTAAGGAATAAAACGAAGGCTAGAAGACTGTCCAATTTCACAGCCACTCACTCCCGGCCTACCCGGCGTTCGAAGGACCCGCCCTACGTGGACCGGGTAGGTCGGGACCTTCGAAGCATGCTGCCCCTTAATTTGGACACCGCCTTTGTCTTGTGTTTTTCTTGTTTGTTTGTTGTTGGGTTTTTTCCCCCCCACAATTCTCAAGTTTTCAGTACTGTTTCATCATCTCCCTCTGTATATCTGTATGTCTCTGAGCTTCTGTGCTGGAACATCATTAAAGTGGCGGTAAAAACCGACACTCGTGTCTTCAACCCAGCTACGGTGGCAGCGGTGCAATGTGCATGACTGGCTGACACATAAAGATGTGTGTGACAAATTATGTGCCGTCAAATTTGGCACACATCATGGCCCCATAAGTCTGGTACCTTGTTACATCTGGAGCGTATGTGCTGTAAGTCAGAGGTTTTAGACCCCCAGACTATGAGTTTGCAAAGACTGCATAGATCCTATAGGGTCACAACTACAACTAGTTTCCTTTTCATTCCACGTTCACCAATTTCACGTTAACGTCACACAGACATTAACATGGCTGCTTTTCACATAATTCATCCATGATTCAGTACCTCAGCACAGTAGGGTGTGCATGCAGTAGGTCTGTTTGACTTTAAACTCTTGAGCCTTTGATTATCAAAAATCTCTATTCTACTTGAATAAATGGAACCTTTAACAATAACACTTAAAATAATTTAATATCTTTTATATATATTTTGCTTTGGGAGTACCAAAAATGTCCTTACGCGAGAAAAAACCTTGGACTTGTATACTATGGTAAACTTTGACTTTTATCCTTCTTATTCATGCATACACAGATGTTTCAGGGAATGTGTCCTCATAAAAGCTAAAAATTAAAATTTGCTAGTAAAAGCATAAAGGAACCCTGTAGTCCTGGGTAAACACATTTACTAATTTCATCTTCTGCATTCCTTCCCCCTTTGTTGGACATCTTTGGGTGAAGTCAAACCAACTAAATGATAAATTTTGGTTTTCTCATTTCATGTCTGTCTGCTGTGGGTTGCAGCTCTAAATCAAATATACAAAGGGAGGGGGCAACTTTAAACTTGAGCTCATCGAGCTTTAATTGGATCTGATCGATATTTGAGTGTTCTGCTCCCCAGTTCTCAGCTTTGGTAACCGCCATATGCCATTCTTCCATCTTTTCAGCTAACAGAAAGCAGAATCAGTGAATGTATTCGATGCAGGAACCATATTACTTTTGCTTATACATAATTTGGTGTTCTCTGTGCGCGGTGGTTTTAAAGGTTCATAGTTACTGAAAATCTAGTTTGATCTGGTCCTCCAGTTCTTATGCAGTTGTGTCTGTTTAATACTTTGTGATTAGGAGGCTTCATAAAACAGAATCTTAATTTTTTTTTTCCATTTCAAAGTAGGCTTAGGTAAGTGAGTATTACGAGTATTGCAAAAGAAGCAGGACTGAAGTATGGTGATATTGTTATTTAAGACTATTGTTACAGACTAGACTTTTGTCTTTTGACATTGGCTGTTAAAATCAATTTTCCTTTCAAAGAAGCAAAGTGTGGTGTTTTGCACTTGTCCTCACTCCACACCATCTCGAAGAGAATACAGATGCGCTGATAAGTCATGGGATTGGCTGACACTGGCTGTATTGACTGATATCAGCAGATGAGATGGTATTTAGCACTTTAAGTGGTCTCTGCTGTTTCACACCAGGTTTGTGCTGGATGAATGTGTCTATGTATAATCTGTTTGCATAAGCTGACACAGCCAAGAATAATCAATGATAACAGTTGATGCAGTTTTATTAACAGCATTGCATTTATTGCCTTTATTGAGTTCTAATTCATTTCGGGTATGCAGGCGAGAAGACCTACACAGACTTTCAGCAGGAATGCAACTGTGTTCTGCATAATTTGAACATGGTATTTGAAAAAAGCTTGCATATGACTCACCTGTCCAAAAGTTGGACAGGACAGGACCTGGAAGATTTGCTGTGGTAAATGGAACCATGAATTCTGCTGTCTACCAAAACCTCCTGAAGGAGAACGTCCAGCCATCTGTTAGTGACCGCAAGCTGAAGCACACTTGGGTTCTGCGGCAGGACAATGATCCAAAACACACCAGCAAGTCCACCTCTGAATGGCTTAAGAAAAACAAAATGAAGACTTTGGAGTGGCCTTGCCAAAGTACTGACCTGAATCCAACTGATATGCTGTGGCATGACCTTAAAAGGTGGTTCATGCTTGAGAAACCCTCCAGTGTGGCTGAATTATAACAATTCTCCATGGACGATGAGTGGGTCAGAATTGCTCCACAGCGCTATTAAAAAAAAAAACCTCATTGCCACATATCACAAACTCTTTATTACAGTTGTTGCTGCTAAGAGTGGCCCAACCAGTTAGGTTTAGGGGGTAAATGCTTTTTCACACAGGGCCGTGTAGATTTGGATTTTTTCCCCCCTTCATTTAGAACCTGCATTTTCTGTTTACTTGTGCTATCTTTGTCTAATATTTAAATTAGTTTGGTGATCTTTAAGTGTGACAAACATACAAAAAGAAATAGGAAATCAGGAAGGGGGAAAACACTTCTTTTTCACTGTACCTGACAAGACCCCTATCAAAATTGTCTGTGATACTATCCTGTGTAGATGCAGTAATATGTTATACATAGGTTACTTTCATGTCAAATCAGGTGAGGTGAACTTCATGTATGCTTCATTTCTTTAAAGGAAAGTAGTAGTAGCTTCTGTGACCACTAAACTGTTTAAACGTAGCATGCACATAACTGCCTATGCATATGTAGAAGCCCAGCTTACCCTCAGGATCCTCAGCATACACAGTGACTGTGCTGTAAATAACACTGAGAACAGCAGCCTGGGGTTCAAATGATCAATAGTGCATTGGAAAACGAGCCCCTCCAATGTACTGCTGTGGCCATTTTCTGCTGGATTCATTGCTCATGCTGTGGCTGTGCTGTCTCTGAAAGCTGCTGTGTGACATCACCAATCAAAACAAATTGCCAGCACTGTGGGATTAGCATTTTAGCAGGTTATGGTGAGGGTGTTCAGTCTGTGTGGGCAGGGTTAGCAGAATACTTAACATTGTTTGCTAATCCTGAAGCTGTACTCCAATGAATGTCTGTCACATCATGCAGTATATGCACACACAAACGCACCGCCGACTGGTGCCGCTCTCTCCCACCAGTAAAGGTCAGCGTATGTATAATGGAGCACATGCAAGTCACCTCTCACTCAAATGACCCTTCAATAATTTTATTATTCTTACCCCTCAGCCATAAAGGGAGGATGGGGTGTTGTTGTCACCTCGCCAGTTGGGCAGGCAGGCAAAGTAAAGCATTTGTGAATTAATTGTCATCAGATTCACAAATTACCCACAATACCACAGCTCATGTTAGCGAGTGGGACTGGGCCCTTCATGTCAGAGCAGCTTGTTGTGGTTGCTAACAAGCAAATGCAACAGGCAGACAGCTGGCATCCATAACTCTTAACTAATGGATGTTTGGTGTCAAATTTGTTTCTGAGTACAATTTTAAAAAGTCTTCATGTGTCTTAAATCTAACCTGCTGGGTGGGGCAGGATCCCTGTGTTACCTGCAGCTGTACATGCACAGCATTGGAACACTGCAGCTATACACAGCGTAGCGTGCGTGTGTGTGTGTGTACACACAGATGATGGAAGACTGAGGCAGTCTGAACATGCCAGCTTGATATTTTTAGACAGTTCAGGTGATCTCGCTAATGAGCCGAAGCTCAAAGGAGCTGGCGTCTGAAGTAAGCGTGTGCGAGTGAGAGAGAGGGAGAGAGGGGGAGAGACTTCTCAGGAAGAGGCCATTTGTTGAATTAGCTGGGCAGTGTTGAAGTGTTCAGCGATTAAGTTTAATCCTTGAGTCTTGGTGATGTAAGGCCTGTCGTGTTTTCCCCCTCTCTCCTAATACCTCTCCTGCATGTTTGATTTTTGCTTTTGAAAACCTGTTTGTGTGTGGGAGGGGGTTGGTTGTGAGGGTAGGGGGAATGCCCTGTCCATTAGGCTGTAAATACAGCATGTGTAGATGCATATGAGGACATTTCTTCGTACGAGCCCTGGTGTCAGACAGGAAATGATGCATCATGTCTGTGGGGGAAGATAAAACGGAAGGGAAGAAGTGACAATATATGATAGGAGACGTGAAGCCCAAACAAGTGCCCTAAACTGAATCAGTGAGGACGGTGAACTGAAACAAAAGCTGCTTTTTAAAAGCTTTGAAGGTAATTTTGTGATGTCCAGTTTCTGATTTGTGTAAGCAAAATGTAGAGCGCTTTTTCCTTTTGTCTGAACCAAAAAAGAAGCAGGCCTGTTAATACAAGCCTGATTCGAAGGCATGTTGTACGATATATCGTACTCTGATTGCTGATTATTTGGTTGAATTTCTGCTTGGCTCATCAGTTTCAGAACAGCAGAGTTACTGTGTCATGAACCTTGTTCACACACACAGGGATGAATGAGTAGTGACCAGAGGTGGATCGATATCAGACCTTAATCTTTAGATCTGTGCTAACTGGTTGATTCTGTTTTATATGCGACACATGCTCCTCACACAAAGCCTGAGGTGGTACAGTGGCTTGTCTACCAATCAGAAGGTTGCCAGCTCGTGCAGTCCATATGTTCAAGTGTCCTTGGGAGAGATCCCGAATGCTGAGTTGCCCCTGATGTATCCTTCTGTGTGTGTGTGTGTGTGTGTGTGCGTGTGTGTGTGTGTGTGTGTTAAAAGAATGTATGAATGTGTGTATGTGGTTGGCTGGATGAGACTTGTAGTAGAAGTACGAATCCAGTCCATAAACTAGCATCTCTTCAAACACACAGCTCATTTTGAGATGATGGTTGATTAATTTGAAGATGGCCAATGATCCATCTATTAGAACTTCAGACTCCTGTTGATGTTGTTGATCAGAAGCAACTTTCCTGTCATTTTGGCCTGAGTGGAGCTGACAGTGAGTGAGTCTGGGCTGGATTTATAACACGAGACACAAGCACATCGTTATGAAAATATAGCAGGGAAATAAATGAATTTTTAGTTAACAATGGTGTTAACTACATATGCGTCTTACAGGACATGTGGGAGGGTGAGCCTGAACGGCTAGCTCCATGAATAATATCTGTTTAGCTGTCTATTTTTGCTCATACGTGATAGTAATCGGTAAAGCCAAGATGCAAAGTCTTGAGTGTCAGCATTGCGTGTGTATCTGTTACTGCTGACAGTAGCTTGTTATACCTGTCAATCTTGTTCCTCCATTTGTTTCCATCCCTAATGTACTGCTTCGATGTGTGTGTGATGGGAAAATGTCACTGACATTCTAAAGCAGGTAGAGGACTGCCATAACTGCCTCACCAGCCTCCTGGAAGTGCCACAGTCCACTGACAGTCTAGTCTCTGTTGCTCTACACCATTCTTCACACATTGCTGATGGCCACAGAGGCTATTACCATGGCAACAGTGCCTCTCAACCCTGCAAGCCACATGGAAGTGTTTTTTTTTTTTTTTTTAACCCCCCCACCCACCGATGATGTTTCGAGTCTTTATTCAATAACAGTGTGAGATGTCTGTCCATTGTTGGGGTGTTTGAGAGCGGCACTGTACTTTTAGCCAGGTAATCTCCAGTGCCGTTTTCTGTAATTATGAACTGTGTGTGTGTGTTGGTACAGTTGTAAAGTGGTGAGTGGAATTTAGTTGCTGTAGTGGCCTTTCTTAAGAACAAAACAACTTCAGTCTTCTCTTAAGGCTCATACAGTAAATGCAGCTGCTTGGGTTTCAGCTCTGTTTTCTGCCAAGTATTTATGCTCTGTGTGTGTGTGTGTGTGTGTGTGTATCACCTCATGTTGGCTATAATACTATCATATATTTACAGAACAGTCACATCCTGCCTCAAGTTTGCTTTTGTATGTATTATTGTCTAATTTTATACCAAATAATTTCCTTATTGCCTCTATGCTGATACATTCCACTGTCATATGTTCTGTTTATTTTGCATTTCTTTGATTTGCTTAACAACTTGGAGGAATTGAAGTCGTTGTGATTAGAGGCATGCAGGTTATGCTGATGAGCACATCGTACAGATTGTTGATGGACATATGGTGAGTCGGTAACTACATCAGCAAGTTACCTCCCTAACCACATGCCCAGTGACACAGTATCACACGTGGATCAGCTGTAATGCTAAAGCTAACACTAGTCGTGAATTTTGGTAATACCAAATAATAATAATACCATTACCATGTTAATTAGCTATGACAAGGTGATGTTTCATAGACTGTTAAAACTGTTACATCCACAGACATCAAAAAAGAAAGTTAGTCAAGGCCTAATATAACTTTGACTTTCAGAGAAGTCGAAGGAGATCTGCTCCTCCTAAGTTTATGTTCTGTCTTATGTTTAATGTTCATTTTTAGGCTTGATTTTAGCCTCTCCAGTGGAGTCCCAGCGTTGACCAACAGACCGATAAATATTGCTGTTGCTCTGAGATGTACACTCACTTTCACTCACTGTATGTTTGCTTTGTCTCACAGGCTTCCTGCTCTTCAAGGACTTCTGTATGAATGAAATAGATGAGGCTGTGCCTCAGCTCAAGTTCTATGAAGAAGTAAGTGTCCCATGCCCTGCAAATTAAAGCACATACAAGGGCACGGAAGACCGGTTTGGGGCCCGTAATCCTGCTAATTCAGATTGAGCCTTCCGCATGCTGTAGTGTCGCTAAGCTGTGCGTGTGTGTCTGTTTCAGATTAAGGACTATGAGAAGCTGGACTCTGAGGAGGAGCGGTTGAGCCGCAGCCGACAGATTTACGATGTGTACATCATGAAGGAGCTCCTGTCCTGTTCACACGTGAGCAAGCTTACTTCACGTCCACACTTTAACCACAGGACTCTGGGTCAAGCACACACAGACAAACATGCACACACCTCATGGGATTTGGCATCTAATGATGGGGTTTGTAATAGTCCTTCTGTGAAAGCTGAGGAAGCTGAGAGGTTTACAAGATAAAGCGATCAGGGCAGCCATATTGTTGAAAATATCAAAAAGAGACTGGTCAGTGCAACCTGGGATCATAAATGGAAACCAGACGCTTTTGGTACCAAACACAGAGTCCCATGCCCTCGCAGATATTAATAATTTAATCTCCAATTAATAATTTACTAGTGATGTAAATCCATACACTGTTTTTGGACCAATCCAGATCCCTGTAAAGCTCTGTCTACTCCAGTCTTCACCCTGCTTCCCCCAAATTTGGCTGGAACAAGTCAACACACACACACACACACACACACACACACACACACACTACTGCTTCTGTCCTCATGCAAGGCAATAATTCGGGATGTAAAGCAAGCGTGGCGCATGCTGCGGCTATCTAAATGGAGGAAGTTATTAAACACCCACCACCCACGCAAACCCAGATCTTGGTGTTGCTCTCTGCAGCAGCTCAGTGTTACAGTAGGGGTCGCACATGCTCACTACAGAGAAAACGGAAGTGAAATTAATGGTTAAGCTGCATTTTTAATGGCCTTTGGTTTTATTTCCTCCTCTTTGTTTTAGCCATTCTCTAAGAAAGCAGTGGACCATGTGCAGAGTCACTTGGCGAAGAAACAGGTCCCCCCAAACCTTTTTCAGGTAAACATTTGATCTCTGAAGCTGCGCTTGTCTGACTGTGCTCAATTAAACATATAGGAAAAAAGAAAGTGAAGCGTGGAAAGAATTTGATTGCAAAGAAAGCTGATTTGATGATTGTAGACTTTTCATTTGTTTTCATATCAGCTCATCTCACTGAACCACACATTGCAATGGAAATAGTCACTTTTATTTGATCCCACATACTCCATTAATTAGTACCCTGTTGGTGAAGCCCGGACCCCAAAATGTGACTGAAGAAATGGTGTTTCCATTAGCATTGTGCAAGTTATTTGATGAGAGACACGCACAGCGACATCCTGCTGCTATTTACAGAATAAAACCGGGACAAAAAGTCCTCAGTCAGGTTTCTAAAACCTCAATGCTCAAACAGAACAAACAGGATACTTCCAAAACTGGTTAATGCTGCGCTGATACGTGCATTCAGAATGGGTGGCAGTAAGAATGACTGGACTGTGAGCAGGACAGGAGTCGTGCATGTGTTTGCATATTTGGCAGAAATTTGTGGTTTTGTTTTGTGGGGTATTTTTTGTTGTTGTTGTTGTTTTGTTGTTGTTTTTTATGATGCCACTCTGCACCACAATGAAATGTAACATTTCATTAACAGACAAGTCAGTAGGTCTACACTGACTTTTATAAAAGGCAGTGCCTCTTGATGACATGAATAGGGCCTAAACAAAATATCAAAACAGCAGCATGCAACATTGCACATGCTCATTAGAAGAAAAATACCTGTAAAACTGTGTGTGTATTACACTGAAGGAACATTTCAGGAAAAAATCCCCCCACAAAAACACCACTCCACCTATTTTGGGAATTTTCTTGTCCATTCTTAATTGACTGGTTAAAAATAGCTTTGTTTGTGTGGTATGATGTGATTGACATGTCCATGTCAAAGACCTGTTTGCTAGAGTGCCTGTAGCACCTAGTCCTGAGTTGTACCAAATTCCCTTCTGCGCTGAATATTTGAACTGTATTGTTTCGTTCATGCTGTTGGTAATTAAACTTTTAGCATGGCATCACTTGCTAAAAGGTCACCCAGGAAAATAACATGCAGCGCAACACAGACAGGAGCTGTGCTTGAGCTCGGTAAATCTAATCAGCAACTTCCTCTTTTAGACTACAACATGGCTTATTTTGTGGATATAAAATTAAACCCAGTGACTCTAAGATGTTACATCAACCTGTTAGTATTTCCTCTATATTTTCTCAGTCCTTGGGTTGTATGTGCAGCAGTAATATAGTGCCTCTGTGTTACAACTGCACAAACAACTCAAGGACTCTTTGAGACACAAACAAGATGTAAATGTTCAGTGGGCATTTCTGTGAAACAAGTTAGCTCACATATACAAACCAGGTAAGCAAGGCTGAGCCTCAGAAAACAGTAAGTGAGCATGCAGTCCTGCCCACTCAGGAAATTAATTCACATACACCTGCAAAGCATTTTGGTCACACATTTGCTGAAGTGTGTGTGTGTGTCTGTCTGTCTGTCTGTCTGTCTTTAGCCATACATCGTGGAGATCTGTGACAGCTTGAGAGGAAACATCTTCCAGAAGTTCATTGAGAGGTAATCATACTGGATGTGTTTCATTTTCATTTCTCTTCTTATTATTTTTTTGGGCGGGGGGTGATGGCTGACACCATATGTTGACATTTTGCTCTTTTTTTTTTTTTTTCCTCCTCGC
>VVHJ01018991.1:3364-23728 GCA_015107715.1 Tylochromis polylepis
AGGCTTGGGCCCCTGCCACACCTGCTGGTCCTCCACCTGCAGCCGGCCGTCCTCCCAGCTGCCTACCGTAACCCAGGTGGGTTGACCTAGTGCGTCCCGCCGCAGACTCCAGATATGGAACCGCTGCAGAGTAATAACCTCAGACCAGTTCTGGTGGACCCGGACAGGACCGGTGAGTCCAGAGAAAGACGTGTTTGACAAAAACCTGCAGCAGAAAAAAAAGAGAGTCCCACGTGAGTGGGGGCGGGGCTTGTGAGCAGTGCTGTTGGATCATTGTTTACTGAATTATCAGTTTTTAACTGAGAGGAGAAGAAAAGGGATCACAAAATTATCAGTCAAGAGGCTAATAAATAAATATGATCTTTACTTTTAAAACATGGTCTCTTAATAAAAAATTAGACGGGGTCAAGCTCAACGTCTAACTTTAACCATGAAAACTACATTTTTAATACACAGATGACCCTGATGTGTTTCCAGCTCTGATTGGTCAATATGATGGCAGATGCCATGTTTCCACTGATCATGAAGATAGGAAAGCAGAGAAGCTTTTTGGTTCTACAGACAATGTTGTAACGTGTGGAGGCAGGTCTGCAGAGATGTGATGTTTGTGTCAGCACTGGTTTTTACTCTGTAAGTCGTCCTGTGAGTCTGCTAACGTCATCCTGCGTTTATTCTCATGTCTTTGGGGCATTCATAACCAGAAATAATATCATCGATTAAGAGTTTCAGCGTCAGGACCATCACTGTGAAAGCTGTAAAAGTTTAAGTTAATGTGGAGTTTCATTAAGAGAGCTCTCAGTGACAGATGTGAGCAGATGTGCAGTCTTGAAGTCTTTAACCTTAAACAACCTGAAAAAAGTTCAAGTGTTAAGATGTTCTTAGATCCTGATGTTTGATGATTCTAACATTAAATGTTTCACTTCACATTTTACCTTTTCTTCTCCTGCAGCCGATAATCTGTCTGCTCTGGTTTTATCTCAGTCGAGTGTAATTTAATTTACTGTGAATGTGTTTGATCTGCCTTTGTGAGGAATCCTGGCGCAGCAGCTAAACCTTTTATCCTTTTAAAACTTGCAGCTCTGTTTCATGTACGTCGAAGTATTTGATGCAGCTCTCTGAGTTTCCTGCAGCTCGTGTGCAGTTGTTGGTTTTGGTACTTGACGAGTTTCAGGTATCACACCTATGAGGAACTGATATTCTCGTAGTAGAATCCTGCAGTCAGTGTCTGTTTTTACTCTTATTCGTGCTATAATTTTAGAAAAGTATTCATTTCATTTTTAAACACAGACTCTTGTGGTCAAAAACTATAAAATTATCTGTGTTCACGTGTTTATAACTGAAAACTAAAGCAGACTGATGATATGTTTAACATGTGGTTAAAATCTGTTTTAATGTGGGAAACATTTAAAGAACTGAGTTCTCTGACTCAGTTTTTCAGATTCTGCGTTTAAACTTTGGACGTCTAAAGAAAGACTGAAGAGCTCATATTTTCGTGTCCTCTGAAGAACAAACATATAAAGATAATCTGAACAGAAAACACGATTTTAAGCATCTCCAGGTGTTTAACATCAAAGCTCATCATTGACTTCCTGACCCCACAAACAGCTGCTTAGATGATGCTGACAGAGGAGTTTAACAAAGAGCATCACCATCTCAGAGCTCCTCAGCTGTTTCCATCCTGTTCATCAGAGAGGTCACAGCAGAAGGTGAATGTATGGAGGACGGTTTGGTAAGTAAAATGTGAAAACAGGATTGGAGATCAGAACATCTGGACCTCCTGCAGGTTCAGTGTGTTAGAATAAAACTCCAGCAGACATATGGAGATGATCAGAGAACTCCACTGAACCCAGAGCTGCTTCTGCTGGTTTTGCATCCAGGAGGACACCATTAGAGGAAGATTGAACAGACATTAATGAAGCTCAGCTGTTAAATGAGAAAAAGATAACATAAAAGGATCTAGATGCATGCTCAATAATCCAGGTAAGGAAATCCCAAAAAAGTTTATTCTGTTCATCTGGATGTCGTGCTTTCAGTGGGAAAAATGTTTCGTCACTCATTCAAGTGACTTCTAAGCTGACTGCAACCTTATAAACAGTACATTTGCACAATGACTAAAACTAGCCCACTGAATGAACAGTGGGCTGTGAGGTACAGAAAATTAGGGAATGGCTGCAATCACAGCATTGCATTCCAGTGTAGATTCCAGTCAACTGAGTTTTGTTTTCTTACCCCTCCCAATTCAAATGCATAATCCTAGCTATGGTGGCTGCTATAGGACAAACGTGTTCCAGTCATTCAAGAGATCAAAACATTAAATTCAGTCTGTATCCCACTTCTACTACTACTTCCACGACTACTACTACTGCTACAGTTTGGACTGCATCCGGATCCACCTCAGTTTTTCCTATCTGTGGAAGGCCTACTGGGCTGTCTAGGATATCCTGAACTGTTGGTAAGCAATCCTATTTTTGCCACTGTTAGCTGCTGGTTACCCTCTATTAGCCGCTGGTTAGCCTCTGTTAGTTTTAAGCCTCTGTTAGCTCCTGTTAGCCAGTGTTAGTGAAACTGTCTTTGAAGCGGATGTAACTTTGTTGGAAACTTAGTGAATAAACTCTCATATGGTGTGAGAATGTAACCAAACTCTTTTTTTTTTTGAGGACTCTCAAACTTGACATTAGCTGGCATAACATTAGTTTATAATCAGCGGCTGTTGTTGTTTAGCCAGCTGTTGTCAGCTGTCTGGAGATGGGAGGGTCACATGTCTAATCTGCTGACAATAGGTGAGTGTGACAGTATCTGGAATAAGTGACCTTGTTTATGCACGTTTTCGTGTGTTAGAGCCCTGACTTCAGCTCAGGAGATGAGGCTTGATGTGAGGAGGAAGAGGATGAGATTTTACCAAGATGTCAGTAGTGTTGTCTCTTTCCTTCATATTTTTGTTTCTTTCTCCTCCGATGATAACACAGGTGTGATGCTTTATATCTTGAGTCTGAAGGTGCAGAAAGGAATTCGCACATGAGCGCCTGTAATTCCTCTTCTCCTGCGCCTTTGGCTTAGTATGTATGTGGCCGGTCTCTAGTCACCTATGTGAAAATCCATTAGCCAGAAGGAAGATGTCCTTCCCAGCCACTGTTTTCAAATATGGTGGAACATGGCAGATTTCGCAAACTGGCAACTGCTCCTGTGTATATTTAATAGATTAATCATAAGTTTATGAGAATGCATCGTTTTGGTGGAAGTTACACACTAATCGATTTAACAGAAAAAATACTTTACTCATAAATATACCTTTAAAAAATGACTGACTGCACCTTTAAACTCTCTCAGAGTAATGAGAGCTGCTGGCAGTAAGGAACACTTTGGATCTCATGTTCAGAATGCTGTGGTAGCCGTTTTGGTTCAGGGTGCCTCTCATTCTTTGGTTAATGGCTGTAACTGGTTCAGATACATCAATGATCCTCATGAATGAAACATTCTGGTTTCCATCAACACATTCTTCTTCTGAGGCTGTTGGAGGTCAGAGAGCGTGAGCTGTAATAAACCTCCTCATGAATAAAAGCTACATCCAACATGTTTATTTCCAACACACGCACTGAATATAGGAATATAAGGCAGTATTAATATTAACTCCTCTTGCCTGCAGGTGTGGATGGTGTAATCAAAGTCACCCAGTTTTCCCATTAAACAGCTGCTGGAGCTGAATGAAAAATGCAATACTGATTAAATCTCAGTGCTGATAGTAAAGCTGAAATAACTCATTAAATCTGCCATAAACAGTAATTGCTGCATTACTTTCTAATTATGAGAAGAATTCATGTTTAACTCTGAGAACAGAGTGATGTACCCGTTCCTTTCAGTCACAGCAGCTACAAACATGAGACAGACAGAAGGGTGACGCTGGTCTGTTGACGAGAGCTGTGTTTTACCTCAAACTCTGAATCTGGGACGATCTTCGGCTGCATTCGAGCCTCTCTGTACAGTCTGCGTATTGACGCCTACCTCTGCAGAGACTTTAATCCTGTTATGGCTTCCTTCTTATCGGCTCTGCCTCCAAACGAGCTCAGCTGCTGTGTTTGTGACAGCCTCCTTTGTTTCAGCAGCGCCTGCTTCATAGTTCAGCCACGTTCCAGAAGGTTAAAGGTCATTTATCACCAATAGGTGATAGATTTATCACCAATAATTGATAAATAGGGGTCCAGGAGTCCAAAAGGGCTTTTAATAAGGGTGTAATTCCTCTGTAATTAATGGAATTTCAACACATTTCAACCCAATTGATGGAATTTCAATGCAACTGCATTGAAATTCCAATTAATTATATTTACCTGCAAATGCTTAAAAGCAGGAACGCTAGAATAAGGGGGTAACAAGTTAGGTTTTTACAGGAAACAATAGAATATTTATATCGTGAGTAAATTTAAGCATTGCTTCAGTACTTTTGGGCAGTGCATGAGTAATTATATGTATACTATGTATTTTACAGTACAGGAGAGACAAACTATACTGTAATTTTAAGTACTGCACAATTTCTTGGTTATTTTGGAGAAAAACAATATTTCTCCATCTTGCATCTTAAGTACAGTGTACTTTTCAGGGCTTGGGTCGTATTATAAAGTGTTACTCAGTGTTCTTTAATTAACTTGATAATTAAATAGAAGGATTTAGTCTCTGTAAGGGAAACATCTGAACCATCAGCATGGCAGGCTGAGGCACAGACTGATGAAAAAGGATTTCTTCTGTGCTGTTTTTGGAACAGATTTATATAACACTGTATTAAGTATGAAGAGTCTAAGCTCTAAATGATCAGGTCTGCTCCATGTGACTACCTTACTGTAAGTCTTCAGCTTCAGGTGTGCTCTAAGATGAAGTCCACCTGGTCCTCCCTGTGAATCCACAGCTTTAAGAACACTCGCAGTAAATCGAGTAAAATCTTTGCTTTGGGTTCTGATTTCTTGTGTCTTTGCTTAAAAAGCTACATCAGCTGTTTGGTTTATGTATGTTTGTTTGTTTGTTTTGGGGGGGGGAGGTCATATGAAAACATCAAAGCCAGAAAAGTGGAACCAGTTCAGATAATATTTGAACTGAGAGCAGAGACTAAAGTGTCCTCTTACCTGGACAGGTACTGTCCTGAGGTCAGCACCTCGTGCTTGTTGGGTTTGTCGTAGCAGTTCATCATGTTCTGGATCAGAGCCAGGTCTGGCCTCACCGCAGTCGCCGCAGCAACAGCCCTGGTGATGAGCTGCAGGGCGTCTCTAACGTAGAAGTCGAGCGGTTTCCGTTCCACCTCTCCGTAGGCCAGTAGGCCGAGCGGCAGCCCGATGGTGTGCAGCACGTCGGGGCTGAGTGGCTGACCCAGCACCCAGTGCACCGTGGGTAACGTCAGGCCCAGGTCCTGGGCGCTGCGCAGCACAGCCGCCGCGCACTGTGGGTCGGCCCCGAACAGCAGCACCGACGCCGGTGAGGCTTGGTTCTGTCGGAAGTGACGAGACAGGAAGTCGTGGATCTGCGTGTCATCGTGAGCCGACTGCGTCAGGTTCAGCAGGGCCCGCAAATGCCAGGTGACCCTCCTGCCACCCTCCCACGATGCACTGCCGTGATGGTCCAGAACCTGCAGAAGACCCCGAGCCTCCTCCCACCCCCGACACAGCACCACGGTGCCCTCCCGCCAACCGGACCGCTGCAGAACCGTCAGCAGCAGATCAGACAGACCGGACTCTGGAACACCCGTCACCATCTGCAGGTGGAATCGGTTCTGGAGGAGAACAGAGTTAGAAGAGGCTGAACAAATCAATCAGAAATGAGATTATCAATCCGATCAGTCAGTCCTGTTTGTGTCTGGAAATTAAATCTGCTACTGAAGAGCAACGCTCCAGAAACCCACAGGAAACCACCAAGAAACAACTTCCTGCTTCAAAACATCAGAGGAGAACATCAGAGAACAGACTCTGGCTAACTGCACAGGTGCCTTCCTCTGACTAACTGAGGAGGGCACCTGTGCTGCTCATTTCCAGCTCCACCTTTTACTTCTTCTGTGGCCACTTCACATGTTTCCACAAACAGCCGAGTGTTACTCAATGTGCGTGTGTGTCTGTGTGGGTGTGTTGATTGTTGTTGTTTACACCACATCGCCGGGTGTTCACACTGTAACATTAAGCCCTCCCTGCAGGTGTGTTCAGGTAATCAGTCCTGCCGTGACCTTTGAGCCAGGCACTCACCTCAAAGCTGCTGATGTCTCAGCTCAGGTGTGGCTGCAGGTGATCAGTTTATCACCTGCAGCCGCTGACGCTCGAAACCATCATACAGCTGGAGGCAGATCAAAGAGATGCTGCTCTCTCTGTTGCTATGGTGATGCAGGACACGTCCTCTGTCCGTCACTGTGACAACGCACTGACAGGCGGAGCTTTAAGGATTTGAAGTGTCAGACCTGCGAGAACAGAAACGTCTGATTGGCCGTCAGGTCGACGCCTCGCTTTACTGCAGTTCACCTCCAAATACGCAGCAGCCCGAGGTCACCTGAGGTCAGCACAATGTTTGATTTTGAACAGATGAGGTTTCTGGGTACCGTGTGATGTCATTTCCTGTTTCTGCTCTCAGCAATTTGAAAGGACCATGAAGAGTTCATTTTAAGAACACTCAAATTTGTCAACATGTTTTTAACATTAAAATGCGCTTTTGAGGACCGAGGAGGCATAGTCACATGCCACGCACGCCGTCACATGACCACACAGAGCAGAGACGATCCTCGGTTCAGAGCTGTGAGGTCACAGCAGAATAGTCGGGTTATATAGTCAGGTTAGACACCTGAAATGAAGAGGAGGATGAAGAGGAGAAGCAGACAAAAGCAGTTTTCTGAGGATGATAATGATGATGATGAAGAGCCCAGTGATCATGCGAGTGCCTGAGCTCCAGAAAGTTTTGTGCGGACTGAAGCAGGAAACGTTTCCTGAGGAGAAACAAAAAAGCAGCTGATTTCACTCATTTCACTCCCAGAATAAAAGCAGCCCTGCAGGGTCTACCTGTCCCACGGCATCATGGGAAATGCAGGAAATCACTGATGGAGGCAAAAGGGCCGTGACATGTTTAATTTTTAAAACATGAACTCGTAATCCTCGGAGCAAAGGGTCATTTCCGGTTCCTGATGGGATCAAGTTGTCAATCCTCTCAACTGCATCTGGACATGTTTCTGTGTGTGTAAAACACACTGTGTAGTGTTTGTCGTGTATGTGTGTGTGTTTGTGTGTATCTGTGTGTGTATGTGTTTGTTTGTGTGTAAAACACACTGTGTAGTGTTTGTGAGTCCGTGTGATGTTAATCGCTGCTGCACAGATTTATACACTGGATCGTTGGATGTGTGTGAGGGAGGAACACCACGCTGTGAAATGAAACACACACACTGATCTGAGACTGTAGTGTGCGCACAAACACTCGTCAGGCTGTGACTGGATCACTTTGAGCAGCACGCTGCTCGGTTCTTCAGCTCAGAGGTCGCCAGGATTTCAGATGTTCTTCATTTCACGAACATCTTGTGATCTCAGTACAGAAACCACGATTTAAGAGGGAAGAGCAGGCTAATAAAAACACTGAATATAAATGTCATCGCCTCTAACGCAGACATTTGTCCACGACATTCGCCTGGGATTAAACGTATTTGGGACAAACCTGAACCTGAGTTTTGATCTTCTGCTGAGGCTGCAGGCGCACCATGAAAAACTCATGAGAAATCAACCACCAATCAGAGTCTGACACTGAGCTCCAGCTGTTAAATGAATGTATTCAAGCACCTTTACACCGGCCGAGTGTGTCTCAGTGTTTCTGACTCACCTGGATACAGGTGGTATTTTTCAGCATGGAACTGCAGCTCTCTGCATCCTCTCCACCTTTTTCCAGGCAGTGCTCTGATGTGTGGATGCAGGTGAGGCTGATGTGTGAACTCTGAAATCTGTTTGTTATTTTGGAGCCGTCAGGCTGTCGGTTCCCTGCAGACTTAAATGACGCTCCGCACTCTGGGAACCATCCCGGCCTTCCTGACCAGTTGTTTGGATGGTAACTTGTCGTCCTACAGAACCAACCTACCCTTACTGATTTACAGAGTGAAACCTGAGATCATCTCCTGACAGGAAACACAGGTGAGACCTTAAACACACCATCAAACTCTGAGGAGTTTCTGTTTCGAAAGCTAAAGCTCACCGAAGAGTCGCTTAGACCAACGTGAATGTTTCATTATTCAACCGAGCGTAAACAGCAATGCGGGTGAAAAACTGTGAAGTTTCAGGTGATGGAGGTGCGCAGCTGCTCCGAGTCTGAACAAAGTCAATCAATAAAACACAGAAATGAGATCAAAGCACACACGCCGGTCTGAATAAAAGATGAAAACGAGGCGATAAAACGACAGCAGAGATGAAAGATTCACAGCTGAAACGCAAACTGAGTTCATTTAAAGCCAAACATCAGAAACCTGCATCTGACTGAAGCTGAACTTAACAGATTCAACGAGAAGCATCCACCTCAGCGATAAAACAGGAAGCAGGACGGGCCACTCTACAGAGGAGCTGCCGAGGGAGTCTCAGATCGTTCTGCATTTCATCGAGGAAGGGGTTATTGATCGTCTGTGGTCGTACTCTGCAGAAAGAGGAGCGTCATCAGCATAGAAATTAAACTTTGATGAGGAACACCCAGCCTGAACTCGGTCCTTTCAGAGAGGATGGAAAAAAAAATCTTTCTAGCATCTGAACTGACCCACCGTAACATCGAGAGCTGGTCAGAGGAGTGATGAAGCTCAGGACAGCCTTTTTTTACAGTCAAAGCAGAGTTTTAGCTTTAGGGGTTAAAAGACATCTTTTTACAGAAATAAATTTGCAAGTTTCAAGTATTTTATATTGTACTTACACCTAACCCATAATCACACAGTTTAAACCAGGGTAAAAATGATCTGGTGGACTCAAAAAGTCAACACAAATCAGTAGAGACCAGTTTATCAGTTTATATTTGATGGTGGTTAGCCTTATAGTGTCTAGTGCAGGGGTAGGCAACTCCAGACCTCAAGGGCCAGTGTCCTGCAGGTTTTAGATGTGTCCTTGATCCAACACAGCTGATTCAAATTGCTAAATTACCTCCTCAGCATGTCTTTAAGTTCCCCAGAGGCCTGGTAATGAACTAATCATTTGATTCAGGTGTGTTGACCCAGGGTGATATCGAAAACCTGCAGGACACTGGCACTTGAGGCCTGGGGTTGCCGACCCCTGGTCTAGTGGTTGGAAATCAGCCATGTAGGTTGTGAATTCTTTGCTTAGATTTTGCTGAATTCAGTTGGCTAAGTCCACAAAACAGCAGCATGTTCCATTCACAGTCACACTGCTTCTTGTTCTTGCTGTTGTCAGCCTCATCACACACCTGATAAAGTACAGTTGATCTGGTTTGGTCTGTAAGTTATTGACAGAATCCAGAAAGAACAATCACAGGTCAGCTGATGAGCCTCCCTGTAATCTGCAGACATTTGTCTCACTTTAACGGATCTCTTTTGCTCAAACAGTCGATTGTAAGGTTCTGGTGGATGTGATGACTCTTCTCAAGGCAGCATGCTGGAGATGTCGTGAGGCTGATATAAAAGATACCCAGGTATCAGCTCAGGCTCCTTCCATGTTCTCAGGCTCACGTTGTGTTTGTGTTTAACTGAACATCAGAGTTTTGTGTGTTTCAGGCCCGTCTGAATGAAGCCATGGGAGGAGAACAGTTTGATCCCCTGACCTCTGTCTCTGTGGGAAACTCCATTGGGCTTTCAGCAGTTGGCTGTGATCCCTGTCCCCCCACCCGGATCAGACTGGTGCAGCGGCTCAGATTAAAACAAAGCCTGCCGTTTCCCCGGGGCGTCGTGCTCCGTTAAAGCACGTTTTATCAGCTACGCTCAGAGCTGCAGCAGCTTGTCTCTTTGTCCTGAGGAGCCTGAATGCATCGCAGTGGGAGGAAAACAGTGGCCCGCGGCCCCAGTCTGACCTTCAGATAGATTACATATGGTCGACAAACTTCTGCTGTACCCATTAAATAACGATTAGTAATAAAAGTGTACAACAAGTTCAGTTTATTTTATTGATTTATGCAGCCACTGGACTGACTGCAGTCACACCGGAGAGGTCCAAAATACCACAGCCACATGGACCTCTAGACACAACACACAGGCCTGTGAACCTGGCTCTGTGTGTGTGCGTGTGTGTGTGTCACACAACAAATCCTAAAGAATCTGATTAAAAATAGTTTCTCACATCTCCTCCAGACACCATCGTCTTCCATCGGTCAGGAAGGCTTCTAGCCTGGACCGAGGAGGTGCCAAAGCAGCCCAGGCCATCTTAGACTCCATTTATGGTCCAGTTCCAGGTGTGGTATTAAGAAGGTTGGTTTTAAGTAGTTAAAGAACCCTCATGGTTAAGTGAGGCTGTCTTTAGTAGACTGAGTGCTGTTGTGAGTTAATTTTGTGCTTGATTAATTAATTAATCATTATTTCCTGGTGTGGATTCAGCAGCTCCTCTCAGAGGAATGGGGCATAGCCAGTAGCAGACCTACATCCTCAGCTGTTAGATGAGGTACCTTGATCATCACCTTCAGCTCAGAGGGTCCTTCTTCAGTTTAACTTTTGCTTAGTTTGAGTTCTTCTTCAGTTTGACCGACTGATCTGCACTGCTGTGAGGGAAAGCGACTGGGCTGTTGACCTGTTTAAAAGTCTTTATTTCTGCCTCATACACTCCACTGTCACTCACAATCATTTCACATGTCATTCAAACTAAACGGCTTCTAACCCGACCCTTTCACACACGACAGCATCACAAAGACAAGAAAAATCTGAGACTCACCATTTCCTGTTTTATTTTTGCTATTATTTTTTGATGTTTTATTTTTGCTAGTTCTACTTCCTGCCTTTGTTCTGGTTTCCCATCAGATCATTGCTCTCCCAGTGTACGTACAGGCAAGTGTGCCTGTACGTACACTGGGAGAGCAATGATCTGCAAAAATAAAACAGGAAATGGTGAGTCTGTTCAGGTCACCTTTCAGGAGACAGAGTTTATCAAGTTTATCTTCAGCATCACTTCTCCCTCTGATCTGAGACCTGATTAAACAAAAAGTACAGCAGGTGAATGTTCTACATGGCAACCTCAGCTCGAGCACCCGAGACACTAATGAAGCTTCGTGAAACAGTTCAGCTTCTGCAAGAACCACAGGGTTCCTCACAGAGAGGCATTCAGGAACATCAGTTCAGGAGCTGTTCAGACAGCGGTGACTGTAAATGATGGCGGTTAAACAGAGCGACTGAGTAGATGACAGAGTTGTCGTCCTCTTCAGGCATGGAGCAGCAGATCAGAGATGATTTTTCTGTTTCTTTAATTGTGAAAGAAATGGAGCCAATCAGTCTAACGAGCTCTCTGTGCTAATGTTGCTGGCTCGTCCATGACGACAGATTTATCACGTCACAAAATGCTGAGTCGACCAAGAGATGAACTCATTCTTCTGAATTACAGTGCGCTGAAAGGTGGATTGGTTTAAACTGTTTACAGCTTGATTTAATACATTTATCCAAGCGCCGCTGCAGGGACCATCACAGGTTTTAGCTGCAGGAGCGGCGCTTGGCTCGGAGCTCTGTAGCATCGAGCCAAAAGTGTTAAAGATGGATTTGAGAGAAATTGTTCTGTATTAGTACACTGCAGTAAGAAGCCTTGCTGGCTGTCAGTGAACGCCCCCTCGGTGACAGTAGGTGTGTTTCTGTTGGTCCTGGTCTGAGTCCCTAAATCACACTGACTGCTGTGCAACATTCAGCCCAGTGATGAGCTGATGCGGTAACACTGAAGAGTATTTAGAGCCTTGCTGCAGTAAAAGTACAAATGCCACAGACTGAAAATACTGCAGTACAGGTCACAGTCCTGGGTAGGAAAGTCCTGGTTTCGTGCTTTTCTAAGCTCTTAGTGTGCACTGGTGGATTAAAGAAAGTCAGCCTGTTTTCAGTTTGTGAGGTTTCCAGCTCATCCAGAGAGTTTTTAAAAAGATTTGAGTCTGAAGAGGAGAAAGTGCACCTCACAAACAATGCTGGACTGGATTTTAGAGCACAGTGTTCACCTTTGAGTTCTTTTCTGCGAGCAGGTTTGAACCAGATGCTGGGAGACTGCAGATCAGTAATGTCTGCTGAGGTTTTTACGCTATCACAGACTGTATATAAAAGATGGTGCCACTGCGATGTCTCCTGTTGTTCTCTCACACTGAGCTCTCACATTGGGTGATCCAAAACCTTTCCTGTATTCGTAGAACTAACACAAGCTGAAACCTGGCTTTATGTTTTGTGTGAACACACCAGTAGAGAGAGAAATCCTAGAATTTCAATCAAAACTCGAACTCAGCTTTCTTGGACGGTCTGTTAGTACAGTAACCTCACAGCAGCCATATTACTGGTCACATGATGTCATTAAAATGCTCCAAAAGGCTCCAACAGGCACAAACACAGGCCAGAGGTCCAGTTCAGGTGAAGATAGCAGACAGCTAACAGCTACAGCCACCCATGTCACCATCCACCTGTCAGTCAAAGAGGCCACGCCCCTTAATAAAGTTTAAACAGGTGAGTTTTAGAAACATTCTCTCCCTGTGCAGTTGTTATGAAGGGGGAAATTATCTATAGAGACCAAAGCTCCAGAAGCTCCAGACAAATGTAGAGTGACATTATCCAACAGGAAGTATAGAATAGAATAGAATAGATGTAATTACAACTAAATTATGTGTGCTCCAGGCCAACTGTACAGGAATAAAATATAAATAGTAGACAGCAGGAATACATAACAAACAGGAGAAATATATACAATCAAGAGAAAGGCACACATTAGAGAACAAAGAGTTCAGAAGCAGAGCAAAGAAAAAAAGGACTTGGTCTGAACAGAGTCCGTGTGTGAGTGGTCTGAGTGATGGGGTTACTCAGACCATGGCGCAGATTGGTGGGTGGGCAGAGGTGGGGTGTGGGGGGATAGTGTTTGTTAACAGTGGCCCAGGGGAAGAAGCTGTTAGTGAGTCTGGAGGTGTGGGATCTTATTAACCTGAGTATTTTGTGTTATTGTAGGGTCGTTACCTTACAGTATAAAGTGCCTTGAGGCAACTGTTGTTGTAATTTGGCGCTATATAAATAAAACTGAATTGAATTGGAAGTGTAGAAGGGAATCAGCTGACCCATCAGCTGATGTGGGCAGCCCTGAGATCAGCCCCTCCTTTTACACTCTCATGGCTCTGCCCACCTCCACCTTGAACCCACAGTCTTCAGCTCCACTCCAGTCCTTACACTGCAGCGCTGAGCTCTGATCTATTCCAGGGTTTATTGGCAAGGCAGGGAAACTTCCTGTCTCATTCTGAGGCCTCATCTCACTAAAAGCTCAGCAGACCCGAATCCAGCGCCTGATTAAAGGGGACAGACGGATCAATGAGTCCCCCTGGCTCTCGCCGAGTCCACATCCATCACATCAGCTGCAGAGTACATCACGCCGTCGCTGTTTACATCCTACATTAGGTAATCACTGCCCCACCAATCACATGGGCCCACAGCCAGCTGGACGCCGCTCGCTCCAGCTCACCAGGAACAGGTAAGAGATCTGATCTGGGTCAGCAGCTCCAAGCAGTAGGAGGTGCTCCATGTGCCGCCTCCTGCTGATGTCTGAGGCTGAGCAGAAGTCAAAGGTCAGCTGATCTAACTGTAATTTTTACCTGGAATTACAGGGCTGTTGCACGCTGGGAAAATTTAGCAGCCAGCTAGGTGAGTCTCAGCAGACACACACACGTACACAAACAGTGATTCAGTGCAGCATCTGATTGGATGAGCAAAAATGGTAACACAAATAAAGATGCAACTTATATAAACCTGAAGATGTGACAACATGACCGAGACAGAGGGTAGGATCCGACTAATCAGGAACTGAGAAGGCAGAGACAAAACCAGCTCCTCTGACCAATCAGATCTCAGGAAACAGTGTCATCATTCCTCTTACCCTGGGAGTCAGAAGGTCTGAGGATCCTGATAATCATCAGGAGGAAACACAGAAACTTTATTCACATTTTTTTCTTGTGGCTACAAATTTAAATCAACTTTAGTTTTCCATAAACGTTAATATCTGACTCTGAAATGGGAAACTAAGGCCTTCTACTCTCTGATAAATTTACAGGACATGCTTGCAGACTATTTAACTCTGGGATTACTTATCAAGTATACTACCTTCATGTGACCTGCCTCCTGCACGCTCTAACCAGGAGCTTTCACAAAACGAAACGAACCAGTGAGAGGCGCAGTCCTCAAGTGCTCTGCATCTTAGAGCGCTCACGAGAGAGCACAGCTTCAGACAAAGAGCTGATTCAAACGAGCTTGCTGTCATCGCTCCGTCAAAACTCCGTCTCCTAACGTGACTGACTGTCAGATACACCTGATCTGATCGGCTCAGGAACCTGACAGAGGGTAACAGATGAAACCACGAAAACCTCTGACACTAAAAAGGTTTCAGACTTCGACCTGCAGCTGTCTGTTTTTCTGGTAAAATAACATCATTTATATGTTGCTGTTATCTCTCTGAGATCTGTGACAACAGCTCACAGTGAAGATTTAAGCTTGTCTACCATTGCTGCCACATTGCACTCCAGTTTCCTCCGTCCTCGCTATGTAACGCTTTCAGCTGCTTTTTGTTGTCACTCAGCTCAGATTGATGTGACTTCCTGTGAGTTTTCCTCTTTGATGCTGTCAAACTCTCATCCAGTCTGAATTATTGATGATGTATGACGCCTCCTGGTGATTATGGTGCTCTTTAAATACGGCGTCGGGCTTTGTGATGATGTTGAGCAGATAGTTGTGGTGTTTCTGGGTCTGCGAGCTGATGGCTGAAGTGAGAGGCAAGTTGAAATTTCAGCTGTACTGTGACAGATGCATTAACTGCTGCATTTGATGAAGAGGAGGCAGATCAAAGAGGAAACATCTGCAGGCTGAGAGGATCCAGCAAAGAGTTTAACTCTGGGGATGAAACCACTGCTCCTCATCAGTTCTCAGAGCCAGCAACATGAAAAACTACAGCAGAGAAACCATCACACCACAAACATGCAGCACACGCCAGAGATTCCCAACTAGGGTTTATTTCTGCAGACACTGGGGGAAGTGTAAGGGGGAATTAATGATTCAGTGAATGTGAGCAAGAATAAATTCCCGATGAGACGCCGGTTTAAGGCTGATATTTGTAGATTTATTACAATAAGCAGAAAAATTCCTTTGCAGAGTCAGGCTGATGTGGCAAAAGTAAAGGGAAGCTGCTCCTTAAATATCTAAAAAACTCAGACAGCACTCCCTCGGATGTGAAGAACTCCTCACTTTCAGTTTATTGTCCCAGTTTGAAGATCTTTAATGTCTGAAGCCTCAAATTAACATCCAGCTGAAACCTGCCTGCTCTCATCTCAGACTCAGACCAAAGGATCAAGCAGTAGAAGCAGCCGAGAGCAAACACAGCAAACTCTGTTGGACTGATAGCCTCCCATCATCCATTCATCCACTTATTATCGATCAACCCATCTTTCGTGGTGGTGCTGGTGGTGTAGCCTATCCCAGCTGTTGAGTCTCCAGTCTGTTGCGGGGCCAACACATAGCGACAGATGACCATTTGCTCTCAGATTAACTACTATAGCAGGTCAGAATCAGGTAACCTGACCTGCTGTCTTTCGACTGTAGGAGGAAGCTGGAGGATCCAGAGATGGAGGAACAAACAGAACTCATCCGGCTAGTGAAATCAAGACCAAACGCTTCCTGGTGTGAGGCCATAGTGCTGACCGTTGTGCCACCCTGATGACGGCATCAGTGTTTTTTAAAATACAAAAACATGCAGATTTTAGGACATCCTGATAATAACAAATTACATAAGTTCAGCTTTAAAAAGGAGGAAACCCAGCATCTGGTGATTTCAGTGAGTTCAAGACTTCAGGCTGTCATTGCCAGCAAAGGGTTCTCAACTAAGTATTAAAAATGAACATTTTATTTTCAGTCATTTAATTTGTCCGATTACTTTTGAGGCCCTGAAATGAATGAAGGGACTATGTTCCTCACATTTTTATGTAATCTTTTTCTAAAGCTGAAAGTCTGCACTTCATCTGCAACGGAGTTGTTTCATTTAAAATTTATTGTGGTAATGTAAAAAAAAAAAGAAGTATATATATATATATATATATATATGTGTGTGTGTGTGTGTGTGTGTGTGTGTGTGTGCCTGGCTGCTCTAGTCTGCATGCCAAATATCCCCACACACACGCAAACAGGCAGTCTGTGCTCAGACAGTTTGAGAATTGGTTCATTATTCTGTTCAGCTTTCAGATTGGTTGACGCTATCAGACAGAAACCCCCACAAATCCCGTCACTCACTCACACACCCACACACACACTTCTTCTATTAAAGTCCAACAGCAGCTGAAGAGGTCGATAATGAAATCTGTTCTGTTCTCTCTGCTCAACCTCTGATCAGCCTCCTCCTCCTCCTCGCCCCTTACCCCTACCCCCCTTTCTTGCCCTCCTCTTCCTCCCCCTCCTCCCCCTGTGAACTCTTTCTCTCTGTGTGGAAATATTAATCTTTTCATTAACAGAATTTAATTGCCAGCAGACAGACAAGCGAGTGCAGCAGCTTCAAAGCTCATCAATGGAAAATAAAACGATTTTTCTCTCGTTTGTCTCTTTTAACTGCGCTCTCTGAGGTTTCCACAAAAACGCTCTGCTGCTGCAATCTCAGGAAGGATGTCCCTTCAAAGCCGAACAATCATCTGGATCCAGTGCTTCACAACAGCCAATCAGCTCTCAGCCAGAACTCGTCCAGAACAGCACCACTGACCCAGAACCGGCCAGTGCTATAGTGACTGTAGGACCAGCCGCCACTTTGTGGCTGCCTTTGAAAACACAGCCAGCACTGTGGTTAGTCTGCCCAGTCGGAGCCTGAGGACGGACAGGAAGTCGATACAGGAGAGGTTTGAGTCGGTGCTAGGGCTGCTGGGAAATTAGAGACATCAGCAGATGTATGCAGTGACGTAAGCCATCGCCTCCAGCTTAAACTGAACCAGCTCCATGCAGCTCCCAAACTAAGCGCTCAGATGATGGCGGAGGAAAGGAGGCGGTGCTATGAGCCCGAAAAATCTAAAGTGATCTGTTTGGAAAACGTCTTTGAGTACCATGACACATCCGTAAATCTCGCTTTTAATAAAATGATTGAATTTATTATTGTTCCTAAGGCCACAGAAACCAAAGAAGTGTAAGACTTTCAGTTTAATCCGGGCTTCACTTTAACCCAGTCACTGGTCATCTCCATCTCAGTCACAGCAAAGGCTCAAAGGTAAAGGTAATTTTGACTGACAAGCAGTTTCACGGTCTGATCGCTCTATTTCATGATGAAAGATCCGTAGTTGATTCCAAGTGTTGAACTTGTGTTTGGCAGCTTTTTACTGGAACTCTCAGCATGAGGTCTACAGAGATGCTGTTGAAGCCATGAAAACCAAGATAGTCCAACAGCAGAGCAGAAACTTTAGGAGAGCCCAAGTCAGCAAAAAGAATGAATACACTGAGCAGCTCAGCAACAGACCTCAAAGAGCACAGAAGACGCTAAAGATGACAGAATCATTTCCATGGTTAGAAAAACATCTTCACAACATCTAGTCGGGAACTCTGACAGGTCCCATCTTATCCTAATGACCTTATAGTACCATATCACCCAATTAGAGCACTTCACTCTTAGACGGTGGGCTTACTTGTGGTTTGTAGAGTATTTAAAAGTAGAATGGGAGGCAGAGCCTTCAGTTTTCAGGCCCCTCTTCTGTGGAACCAGCTTCAAGTTTGAAGACAGACATCCTATCAACTTTTAAGATTAAAACTTTCCTTTTTGCTAAAGCATATAGTTAGGGCTGGATCAGGTGACCCTGAATCCTCCCTTAGTTATGCTGCAATAGGTGTAGGCTGCTGGGGGATTCCCATGATGCACTGAGTGTTTCTTCTTCACTCACTATGTGTTTATACACCTCTCTGCATTTAATCATTAGTTCACTAGCTGGAACCACATCCTCAGTTACAATTGATGATGGTGGATGAGGGAAAGTGAACTGATGTTATGATTTGGGGAAGGCTTTAGAGGGGACTGGCAGTGGCTCCTGGGCTGGGCAGATCCCCAGCTGATAGGCTTAACTGGTAGGCTTGTGATGACCAGCGGCACATGAGCTTGATTAAGTGGTCAGGGATTCCTTTGAGGGAAGCAGATAGGGGTAAATGGCGTGGGGTCGATGCATTTTTTTCCCCAAATATTTTTTGACTGCGATGCCCAGTGGGCTGATTCAAAAAAGGGGAAAAGGAAGTTGAGGAAAGGGTCCAATCATGAATCCCTCCCTAACTTCTTTGGCGATCAGGCTGTCAACGGCGTCTGGGTCCTTAAGGGCTGACTGGAGGTTTTTACATGTACAAGAGACTGACGGCTGAGCAACGATCCCTGGGTGCAAAACTTGTGAAAAACATTTTATTAAAAAGTTGACAAAATATGGTTTAGGATTTTTTTTAAGGCTTCCTTTAATGCCAGAATATTAATTGGGGTTGAAACGGATATAGCTAGTCATTGCTTGAGGGGGTGGGAATGGCTGCCGCCGCAAAAAGCAGGAATGGAGATGGTGACACTGAGACATGATGCAACTGCAGTCATTAAAATTGTTGCAAATGGTGCGGCCTCTTAGGTGCATAATGGGTCTGCCGTCTCTATCTGTACCTCGTGGCAAAGACATGCTAGCAAGGGATGTTGTGGGTTCGGAAATTTTTGGTTTTGTGGTTGAAACTAAGCAGGTAAGAGTGGATGTGCGACTCATGGGCTGTGAGTTATTTTGGGCTGGAATAATACAAGCAGAAGTAGGATGCAACGGATTGCCGCATATCTTACAGGAGAGCAAAGAATGGGCAGCAAAGATGCAACGGTAGAGTTCCTGGTCGAGTCAGCTCCAGAATGTGTCCTGATTGAACCGTTGTAAGCATGTTATCCCGTCTTCCTTCTCTCGCCCCAACCGGTCGCGGCAGATGGCCGCCCCTCCCTGAGCCTGGTTCTGGCGGAGGTTTCTTCCTGTTAAATGGGAGTTTTTCTTTCCCACAGTTGCCAAAGTGCTTGTTCATAGGGGGTCATATGATTGTTGGGTTTTTCTCTGTATGTATTATTGTAGGGTCTACTTTACAATATAAAGTGCCTTGAGGTGACTGTTGTTGTGATTTGGCGCTGTATAAATAACATTGAATTGAACTGAAATTGTCAGCAAGCAACTGATGGTCTGATGCGCTGAGGGACAAAAGGTCCATGATGATCCAGCTGGACAGAAAAACACTCTTAGAGTCATTTAACGTTGCTGAGTGTTCGCACGAAAATGAGAACAGGTATTAGTGCAGGAGGCATAATTGGACCGAAGACCAGAAGGAGCGTGTATGAGGTGTGGTTCCACTCCTGAAATTCAGATAAATTATCTCCACTTATTATTGATCTCCGGCTCTCTTCCACAGCGTGTCTCTGTCCTGTCTTCTTCCCCTCACCCCAACCGGTCGTGGCAGATGGCTGCCCCTCCCTGAGCCTGGTTCTGCTGGAGGTTTCTTTCTGTTAAAATGGAGTTTTTCTTTCCCACTGTCGCTAAGTGTTTACTCATTGGGAATCATCTGATTGTTGGAGTTTCTCTTTATTATGCAGTGTTGGTCAAGTTACTTGAAAATAGTAATTAGTTACTAATTACTGATTACTGCTCCAAGAAAGTAATCCCGTTACTTTACTGATTACTTATTTTCAAAAGTAATTAGTTACTTTATTACTTAGTTACTATTAAAAAACATGATACACAGCCTGAATACGTTATAAAGCAATAGACCTTTCAGCCCAGTTCTATTGTTTCTGCATCATCCATCATATAAAATTGAATCAAATGAAAAAGTCTCTTTTTAAAACTTGTTTTATTAGTTTTAATCTTTTAACTTTATGCACATTGCATCAAGCAAAAATTAAATTATATGCAACATTCTCTGACTGGAAGAAATGTGTTTAACATTTTAAACCTATTTTCTGCATATTCCAGCATATAAAATAAAATAATTTTGTGTGTTTACGCTCACTCTTTCAAATAGATGCAAGTAAAACACAGCAAAAAAAACATAAAATCAAAGATTCAGCGGCACTACGTCCTGTCACTCTTAAGTCTATTTTCAGTAGAAAAGGGGCCGTCGGAGGTTTGCCGCCGCGGTCATGTCAGTGGGGGGATCCGGGGGTTTCTCTGTGAATGTCACATTCCCGTGGCAGCGTGCTAGGTGCTTGCTCAGATTTGAAGTTTAATTTTTCGCTGTAGAAAGTTTTC
>VVHJ01018993.1:25419-42816 GCA_015107715.1 Tylochromis polylepis
GACACAATGCAGACATGCTCTATAAATCATTCATTGACACCAAAACTATTCCTGCATTTAATACTATGCTACATTCCATGTGTAAGTTACCATTTCTAGAAGGATATACAGGAATGTTGGGAAGTATGGCATTATGGAAACCAAATCAACTGGCCTGTCAGAGGTTAGAGTGGGGTATGTGTAGATTTAGGGATCTTTTCCAAGGTTCATGATAACCTGATCCACTGATTATGCTACAGTTTGCTGATTTCAGTTCCTGTGTTGGCGGAGGAAAATAGTGGTGCAGTCTACAGCGTGGCTATGGACATTATTTTAATTTTTATTGCACAAAAGGATGAGATGAGATTAAATGTCTCTTTGTGCTGGTTTTCATCTTTGCTTTGTCTTGTCGGCTTTGTGTTCATAATTAGGATAATATTAGGATAATGTCACTAGCATAGAGATTTGTGTTGGTGTTGGGGTCAGTAGCCTCAAGGTTTATGTTGTTAAATGGTAATTATGAGACAGTGCATTTCAGGTCATTTTATGGAGAAGCGCAAAAGTAATGCAAACATTTGTCTTGGTCTAAAATACATAATTACAAACAAAATATATTTTTAATATATTAAAAAATAGAACTCTCTCAATCGTGTTTTTAATTTTAATCTATTATGTACATTGCATAATATATATATTATGTTATTGTTATAGTATTATATTATAAGTATTAATTTAGATTTCTCTGATTTTCCAACAAAAAATGTGAAAAATAAGAAATTATTTTTTTTTCAATTCCTGTGTTTTGTATTTGTGGTTTGACTTTCAGATTAGCATTCAAATTAGAGTGTGCCGACACCATTGGACAGTAGTGGCACGGCGACATCATCTAGCATCTGATAAAGGCTAGGTGTGACCATACAACAGTTTGTTGGCTACGCCATACGTTATACATGTTTTTGTTATTCAAATAGAAATGATACATTTGAATAGAAACAAATGAAAAGAGAACTATATTAGATGAGCTCAGGTTTTGTATACTGGTGCCTCTCATGTGAATTCTGTGAATTACCACCAATAACCTTTGTGATAACTCCAAGTTTCACTGCCATTTGCAAAAATTTGTCAAAAATTTTTAATTTGATACCAGCTCCTGAAAGCAATGTGCTGGAATCAAAAGCAACAGAACTTATCATTGATTAAGTAATGTACAACAAAAACCGTCTGAGGTGTGTTACGATGAAGAGAAGCTGTCCCTCTTTTAGGAATGGGCTTCCTTTCCTTTAGTTGAGTAGGCATCAATAAATGGTTCACAGATGATACTCTTTGCTAATGTACACAGATGTAAATGTTTTAAATAGATACTGTGGGTGATAAATAAATCAGTGGTCCAATCCAGCTGGCTAAGCCCAGGCCTAGATTGATAGCAATGGTAATTTATGGTATTGAGCTTCAGCAAAAGACTTTCAAATAAATAATGGACTTCAAGCGTCTGCAGTCACTCTCTGCTGTGGATCTGGATGGGGAGCAGAGGCAAAGTTTGATGACAGGATGCAGAGACCAAGAGACAAGCCTCTTATTTAAAGCAGTTTGAATAAATAATACTTTTTTTTCTTTTACTAGTAATTTAAAATGATCACTAAATCAGAAGACTTTCCACACACTTTATAAAAAAGATCTATTCTTTAATTGAGCAAAATGATGCTCCATTTCCATAGTAATTAAGCTGTGTGACTCTCATATCTAAACTGGCAAGAAAATAAAATATTCTGAAATCAGTCTTGAAATGTATTTTTTTTTTGTTGAAAAACTGATTGAGCCAGTTTCGCTATATCACTGTGATCCAAGGGCAAAAATTCTATATATAAAGCACACAAACGTGCATGTTTTTCAGGACAAACTCCTCATGGTACAAACAGATAAAATTCAAAAATGAAACCCAGGTTTTCTCTAAATTCAGTACTGCCAAGAATCCTACCTTTCAGACACATTCATCTTCTTCTTTGTCTTGTCTCCCACCGTCTGTTTATTCTGGCATTCATCAGTACCATTACTGCCATGCCCGTCAGATCTCTTCGAGGAAATGAAAAACAGCAGTCATTTTAAGGTGCAGGTTAAAGGTTAGTTCATGTAGATGGAGTCTGGCACATCCCTCCTTGTATGCGTTTCTTCCATGCTGGTATATTCACTATCACTCAGGGCATAATGTAGCAAAAGTAGACCTGAAATTTCATAAAATGTCTCTTTATTTAGTATCAGACTTTTAACAAATGCCTTGGGATTTGGTTTTATATTGGACACACAAAGGCTTAAAACGGTGTCAGCATGAGTTCATGGAGCAAAATTTACTAAAGGGAGACAGAGAGAGAAATCTACCCGAGTAAAAGTGTCCTCCACTTAGCACTCAGCTCTTGAGAGGAGATTTACCTCTGGAAAAATTGTTCCATGAGAGAAATTCATTTTTTTTCCTGTTTCAGATGCCTCATTACATTATATCCATCCCTGAGAGTAAATGAAGAGCAATTAGCTCTGTTAAATTCTCCAAAAGGCCACAGTGGCAATAAAAAGGACTGATTGTACAGGTGGCAAACATTCTCTCGTCTCCAGGAGAGGAATGCACTTTTGCTAATGCTGGCGGTGTTGGTCCAGAGGTTACGTGGGTAGCTTGTGGTGATTTTTTTCAAGCTTTTTGTAGTTCCTCTGAGGTGATGAATGGCAGTGGGTATAGTGCCAGTAGCAATGTCTCTAGAACTAGCTTATTCTGTGCTGCCAAGCATGATTTATGACAAGAAAAGGGAGGGGGGAATCTCTGACTTCACCATTTGCCCTCTTGCACTTTTCCATATTGTCCAACAGGAGTTTAGGGGTATTGGATTGACAGAGCAACTGCACACATCTGGTTTGGGGATACAGCCAGACCTTTTTTATGCCAACAACCATTTTAAGGAAATAAGTGGGAATGGGAAAATGGAAATATGAAGAAGCAAAAGAGGGAGTAGTATCCATGACGATTAACAGCCCAACATAGTTTGCTGTCAAGTATTTTATAACTTCAGGTAAGAATAATGTTTATATGAACTTTCTAAAGTACACAGCTTACAGGAAAGGGATATTTTTAAGGTTATTGTCTCACATACAGAAACACTGACCGCTAACCTGTGGACATTAAAATCAACCCTGATTCAGAGCAGGAAATACTGCTGCGTGTCGGTTTCCTGTGTGCTGAAAGTTTTTATCACAACCTGACTGAGGGAAATATTTTGAGAGCGCTGGATGCAACCTGATCAATAATGAGGGAAAAAAAACATGAAAAAGAGAAAATGGTCAATATCAGTAATATCAATGACATCTCACAAGCACATTATGTGCCAACCTTTATCCAGATAAAGCAGAAACATTTAGTTGATTGTACAATGACCAGACTGAATTCAAGTTCATGGAAACTACAAACTTAACCAACTCAAGCTGAAGTTTATAATTTCACTTGCAGATTCTGTGATTAGTAAATGAACATGGGTATAAATTAAGTCTGACTGTTTACAAACTCTTTTTTTTTTTATCATATTCATTTAAAAAGAACACACTGACAGGGGACTTATATTGGACTTGTTTCTTTTTTTATAACACTTTTCACATTGTGCTGTTGCTGTTTTTACTTACATATCTTTCACCACAGATAAAAAGGTTACAAAAAACAACAACGGCAACAGCATTTCTCAAACGAGCGACTGAAAAGTGTTTGGCTTGTGTAACTGCAATCGCACCGGCACACATAAATACTGTAATATGCAATGATCAAGAGCTTATTTGAGTCATAAACCCTATACAGTACTGCCTCCCTCTAACCTCAGGCCGTAAGTCCATTCCAGCGAGAGTTCAAAATTTACTTTAGTTTGTTTTTCACTCCACCATAAACCCTGGCCATCAAGTGACTAACTTCCAAACAATCTACTGTAATATATAGCAGCTATGATAAATTCAGTGGCAGTGCAGCTGTAGTCTCAGGTAATTCTGGTAGAGCATTTTATAGTTCAGACATGGTTTTAAAGACCTCTGTCTTCTTAAATAATACAAAATCAATGCGGATAAAATGTTCAAGGAGGATTTTAGCACCATAAGGATGAATTAGACATTCAGAAACGATTAATTTCCGCAGTATGTGGCGTCATATTTAGATTTAATAAAAAGTTTTTAATAAAGCAGATTGGAAAAGGGATCCTTGCCTCCATTAGCCAGATGATGGATAACTGAGAAAGGTGAACAGCCACTCATTAACACTCTCTTAAATTACGAAAGTACTTGCTGCCCCCTCCCCCACCTTTCATTTTTTTCCTTTAAATGAGATAAAATAATACTGAGAGGATGAGCACTGAATCAAGTCCAACCATAATTAAATATGATGATAGGGTGAAAGTGGTCTGCAGTGCTGGTGGTGTTTTAAAATGTTGCTGTGTGTTAAAATCACTCCAGTTTCAGTTCACACCACAGTCTGTGGGAGTGTGACGAATCAGACTTAAAGTGTCTAACAAGCTTCAAACAAGGATGTAATGCACTTTTATTTCTTTCCCTGAATAACCTGTTTTGTTTTTTTTAAATTGGAGATTTATTTGTTGGGAATAGGTCTTCTAAAGACATGTATAGGCTCACATATATATGCATGTTCACCTGGAGAGAAAAGCGAATTATCAGGATTTATCAGAATTGTGAAGTTTACAGATGGCTTGGTACTGAACTGAAAAATAATCCGTCAGGTTTTTCGTGGCAATGACACAACTTATTGGCTCACAACAGCCTCATAATCAATAAACAATTTAAGTAAACATCATGGCAGAATCTTTTGCTGAGGTTTTACTTAAATCAAACCATGTCATTAATAATTCTGGCTTCATCAGGGTAATGGATCAGCCCAGAGAATGTGAGTTATTTCGCTTGAGCATCATAACAAATACATGAACGAGGCAGCCCTTCCCTGAAATCTTTACAGCTTCTTCCCTGATTCAGAAGAATGAGACACACCCAAACTCTGCTGCTCACGTGCAGACTGGGTTGCCATAATAATGCGCAATATGACGATTAACCAATAGACAAAGTCATTCATCTGCAACCTGCCCCATTTAGAAAGCAGGGGGGACACCATCTCTCTGATAAAAAGATGTTATATGGAAAAGAGAAATGTGTTTAAGTCAGTTTTACAACTACAAAAACATGTGCTACAAAAGCCTAAGTTCTGAATAAGACTTCTTAACACCTGGTTATGATTAAATTCTACTGAATCCTTGTTAGCAATATGATCATTAACATTCTGGATTTACCTGCTTGACGGCTATACCTTTACAGACTGCAAACTGATATAATGATTAGAAACAGCATTAGTGTTTATCCTACTCATGATGATATTCAATGGTATCTCCAGTTTTTGGTTTTTTTTGCTTTTGTAAACTTACAAAACTGTAAAGGAGAATAATTTGCTCCCGTGTCAATATAATATGTTAAAAACAGGGCAGCTTTAATCTTTCTCAATATAAACAATGCATAATTTTAACCTGTCAGATTTATTCTTATTGCAGGTTAAGCACTACAGTAGACACAGAAAATGGAGACAGGTGTAATAGAGCATCTGATAAAAATAGAGGTCACAAGGTATTCTTCATTTTGCTGACTACTCCAGATTTGGAACCACTTGGGACGTTGGTATATAGGACGCCTGCTGTTAAAACACCACCATGCAGCACCATGATTACAACTTGATCCTTTTCTACTGAAAGCTCATGCTGGTGGAAATCAAGTACCCCGAGGCTTACAGCACGCAGCCCAAGGCCTAAAAGGTAATAGCATGAGATATAGATACGGAGGTGACAGATGTTTACAGTGGGTCGTGAGATGGCATTGAGACACAACACAGTGGCTCCCTCCATTGGAGAGGAACCTGGTGAGTGGTATAGTAAAGAGATGGAGTGATATAGGAGGTGCTCTGGCAGTGTTTGCAGGCAGATCATTAGGATCCCTCTTTAACTCAACCCCCAGTGACAATCTATTGCTCTCCACCCCTGTCAGCGAATCATTATGGTCTCATCATTAGTGACATCGCCACATGCCCATCACTCAGGCTGGTGCCATATTGGCAGATGAACAGCCTCTGCCCCAGGCCCACTAATCTAGAGACTTCAGACAGGGAGGATGAAGGAATGTTCACCCAGCTCTGAAAACAGTGTTGAGGGGGACAATAACTGGGGTAGTCCTTATAATTTTAATGAAACACTCTAGATTCTGGCCTTGATTTAAAATGTTCTATGATTATCTTTTAAAGAAAGATGTGAATAGAAAATGCAATAAAAAAAAATCCCCATTGCATGACAGCTGAGTATTTGCATATGTCAGGTGACTGTTTAGATGCTAGTCTACTCATGATCATTTCATGATCAATTGTGGTTTAGGAGAGCTAATCTTCTTATCAAAAGGTTGATGTGGAGGATCTGTGGCTCCACCAGTCCGCATGACCAAATCCTTTTGGGCAAACTACTGAAACTCAATTTTCTTTTAAAAAACTGGGTATGAGAAGAAAAAATAGTTGCATGTGTGTAAATAGATGAATGTAACTTGTAATGTAATGTGCTCTGAGTGATCAAAAAGACTTAAAAAGGGGTTATATAGATGCCTGTCCAGTTTATCATAGTTTGGCACGTGGAAACTTAAAGACTCATTTCAAGCCTATGAAAATACACTCACACCAGGGAAATTCACTGATAAACTATGAATGTATCACAAGAGCAAGTAGGCCTAAAAGTACCTGATACAGAAAAATACCCCTCCGTGACTTTTACACTAACCATTATTATTATTAATGCACATATTTCAGTGTAAAAACATGATGTTTACTGAAATAGCTGGTTCAGATGAAACCTGTTTCAAACTGTGTTGTCGTTATATCATTGTAGAGTTATGTACTGACTATTTTCTTCACAACTGTTATTAAAAAAATCAGAAAATGTCAAGAAATGCTGTCACATATGCTTTACATGGTTATCAAAATAGCTACTAATCTCATATAATTTGAGCATTTAACTAATTACTCATATAATTTCAATTCTTTTTGTATAAACCAATGGGTAGATTTAACTAATATTCACAAGAAAAAATATTTATGTTTTTTTGTGCAAAGATTTTACTTTAGAAAGTAGCAAGGAAAGCTGTCAATAAAGGAAGAGAGAAATTCGGCTCAACAAAGAAAAGAAAGACTAAAGTGCAAAATTAAAATAAGATACCTTCATTTTCTTTGCACCGTGTCGGGGCTATACATCAAAATTCAGGTGCACTACCTGAAACGTGCTTAGAATCTACTCTTGAACCACACATACAACATTCATACACATGCAGCTCACACATACACAATTCTAACAGGCCTATTGCTCCAGTTAGGATAATGAAATAAATAATAGTGATGAATACAATCTACATGGTGTATGATTTCAATGCTGGAGCAAAAACTGTTCACCAGTATTGTTGTCTGTGCTCAGATGCAAATTAACCTTTAATTCAGTACTCAAGTAAATGTACTTAGTTACATGTCACCACTGCCGCCCAGCAGACATGCATGACGTGAGAAATCATGTCACTCTTATTGCTAATAATTTAATTTTTGCCAACAAAAAATGTATCCTATGCTTCTGTCACCTTTGTTTTTAAATAATAACCTTACACAGCCATCAGTGGTGCTTACTTTACACTTATAGTGTGAATGTCCTGAGAACCTCATTGTATTATAGTGCTTCTTTCTCTCATCATTTCAGACTTAACACAAACTGTAATTAAACAGCTACATGAGTAAGGAACCAAATCATGCATCCCATTTCAGTATGTAATACCAGCACAAAAAAGTAATTAGTTTTGAACATAGTATGCATGTTATGATTGATTTCAAATGGAAGAACTCCAGAGATGCTCTCAGCTCCGTGCTGTATGTTCTCAGAATGATGCAATGAAAACAGAAATGCATGGCCTCTGCTCTGTGACCTGTAAATAATTGATAAATCAATTTTCTTGACTAGAACACCAAATAATGAAGCAATGCAATTCTTATCAATTATATTTTCGTCTTAATTGTTGACTTCACTTAGCACAAAGCAGCACAGCGAAACACCATGCCATTTTTCAATTAAAAGGTCCAGATGTTTTTGGAGGCTTCAGTAGACACAGGCAGTTGTGAGAAATGCTTTATCTGCATTGTAATAATCACTAGAACATCAGCTCCAGGCTAAATTTACATACTCATGTTTTATTCCAGCCCTCTTTCTAATGCACCGCTTAATTATACTGAGCGCAGACAATGTCAGACCCCCATAGCCCCAAATTTATTATTGCACCGTGTGAAGCAGCAACCATCAAACCTAGTGTCCCTCATCACAGCATACCACAATCACTGTGCTCTCTCTCTCTCTTTCTCCCTCTATGAAATTCCTATCATGCTTTTGGTTCTTAATTTCATTCCCACCATGCGAATAAAATTAATAGCAAAGATTACAAAATTCAAACTGAAATCACACTTTAGACGCACTTCACACTTCTGCGATTTGTGGAATATCTTCAGTACTTTGTTGCTGTACTTAACACGTAATGTTAAACTGTTTAAAGCACATCAGGAAAAATGCATTTGGGAGCCAGAGACATTTTGCTGCTTTGCTTTGTACATAATAGCCAGTATTGATAAAGAGATGTAATGTAAAGGTATTTAATAATGAAGAGACAAACACTGGGGTCATTAATGTATCCACAATGTCTTCATTCTTTCTGTGAAAATTGGCAACTTTTACAAACTGTTTTTCAAGAGAAAGATTGCATGAGTTTAAAAGTCATATTATACACATGATTCAAGATTTATAATCAGGATATTTAATTACTAGAGAAAGCAAACATATTCTGTACATACCACATTTAAAAAATATACTCCATTTCATCTGCAATTCTGCTATTGAAAGTGTTGCATAATGTTATGTTATGATTTCATAGACTGTATGTAAAAGATGGACTCGCATTCAGAATCACATTTTGAAGCCTCAGTATTAATGTCTTATTCACTCCCATATTCATTTTTTATGGCAAGAGAAATTTATTATATTTACAACAGAGCATGACATACTAAGCTAGCTACTGCTTTCCATTTAAAAAACAAACAAACAAACAAAACTCCAAGATGGTTGAAGAATTATATATTGCATATAATAATTATTACTGTTGGCTAACGTGTAAGTTACTTTCATTTTAAAGTTTTTAAAGTTCTAGTACAAGACAGTTAAATCTTACAGTGGATGACAAATCTAAAATCCAATCATGCTTTAAATTTACATTTGAAGTAGTAGGAGTAAAATATTCAGTATTTTTTCAGTATAAAATAAAGTATCTATAAGCTGTATGAAAATAAAATGCTCATAAAAAATACATTTAAAGTATTCAGTATCCACAGATTCCTCTGCGGTTAGTATGCATTTTCCTATGGACTCATTCAAAGTCAGCAAATGAATAAAGACCTAAACAGATGATAAATAAACAAACTTAAAGTTTCACGATCATAATTCATGAACTGGTTCTCGTGCAGGGTGGCTTCTCATATTGCGGGGTAAAGCAGACATCCTAAGTACACAGCATATAAAAAGAACACCTCTTACAGCAATTCAAGTCGACATCTCTAGTTTGGTAAGGTCACATGTTCCATTACAGTGAGCGGAGAGTGGAATCCCTGCACCTCCACCCTCCTCCCGCCCAACCCGACAACTCAGCCCCGCTGCACACCAATCCCACTGAGGACGGCCAAGCATGGAAGAAATATTCTTATTTAGATGAGGGCTCTGCAAGGGGCATAGTATGGCATAACAGAAGAAGAATACAATGTACTGTGGCAAGCACTGAGAGTGACTCCAATACAGCCTCTTTTACAGAAGGCAATCAAATCTGGCAGTCATGTGTAAAGATACTTATCTGCCTGGAGAGGATTTCAACACCATATTTCTAGGAGAAATGGAAATCAATGCTGACAGCAGCTTGTCACTGTTATATATTCAGAACATCTGATCTCAATAGAGAAATTTCCTTGAAAAAAAAAGAGGGGGGTGGGCAGGGGGGTGGGCAGGGGGCTGGGGGATAATGAAGAGATATTTGGTGGTAAAAGGCCAGTCCTACATCCTGAATAAAGTTAAAACAGGAAGCAGGAACGATTGTACTGTGCTGTAAGTATTCAGTGTCCTGACGAGGATAGATATTTCAAGAAAACACGCTGATCCTACCAGCATGCCTTTACACACTTTACATTTCATATTGCCTCAGGCACGTTCTTGCTTTTGTTTAAAGCACTGCTGCACAAATGAGATTTAGCATATTCCCAAATTCATAGACAAATACCTGTCTTCTGTAACAGTTTTTGAGATATGTTATTGCACAGTACTTTTCTTGATAGGTCTATAAATTTATTGTCTTCTGGGGCCTTGGGAAATATGACAATACATCAGCAAAGAGAGACTTTGACATGGACAAAAGCACTTTACGAGCTGGTATTCCTGCAAATGTGGAATTATCGCCCAGCCGCTGAAGAAACTTTACAATTCCAGTGAGCGGCGTTAATCAGATTTTCCCCTCCAGAGCTGTAGTTCATTGTCATTGCTAATGGAGCCTCCTCTGCAGGTTGTTGCTCTTCACTAAATTAGTGTGAAGTCTTATCCCAAAAACATTGACTAATACTGCACTTAATCTTAGAAACTCTCAACTCCTGTGAAAAATCTCATCTGGAATGACACTGATGCATCGGAGCATTGCCCTGCATTGCATTCATCATGTTCCTGACAAAATTAATCTTGATAGGCTGAAACCAAATTACACCTGAGTTCACACCAATTGCTCACCACAAACACTGAATAAATATTTATTGATGATATGTGTGATTTCTTCTGCACTAGTGAAGTTGTTCAAGAAAATAAAGATGAAACAAGGCAACTTTTGACACAAAATGTGGGACTTTGGCTGTTTGAACAAAGACAAAGAAAAGTGTCAAGAACTAGGGTTGGCTCCTCAAGGTGGAAAACTTTAACAATGGTAAGATGAAAGGAAAACAATTAAAGCTTGACTGCACTTGGTGTTGGAGAGTATAATGAAAATAAATGTTAGTTTTAAACTACTTCCTTAGTGTCTTCAGTCAAGAGTACATGAATAACGGCATTAGTACATTTTCCTCTTTTAGGGGTTTGAACAGAATATCTGTCTATCTATAAACTTTACTCTTAAGACAAGTATTTGAAAAGCCCTAAAAGCGTTTTGAAACTAACATTTATTTTCGGCATGTTCACAATATAAAAATCCATTCTCCAAAAATATTCTCCGTACCATTTCTGTACAAGCTAAAATTTTTGTTGCACGCAGCCTTTAGCCATTGTAAATTATTTTCAAGCCATCAGCGTTTCTTTTAAAATGGCTCTGTAAGCTATTCAGACCGTCTCTGAGTCTTTCCGTATGAGAATGGGGTGAAAAACACCCGTGTTTAGCCCTGCCAACCAAAAGCATGCACAGCTCACGTTATTTATCATCCAAATGAACTCATTTTTCACTACTAATTAAAACATGTTGAAATGAGGAGGAACACGGAAGAAGGGAAGCATTTGTTTGAGAACTGCACAGTCATTCATTTAGACATGTATGTTTGGCTTCTGTTTAAAGAATTCAGAGTGATGTACGAACACAGAGCAAGCTGTTGTCACTAATAGTGAAAGGGAATCGTTTGTATTGTTGCCGTGATGCTGCCACAATAAAATGGATTGACAAGTCTTTAAAAAAAGGTCGACCAACCTTTTTTGGCGCCTGTTTTAAAACCTGCTGCTTCTTTAATGCACTCTCCTCTATCAGTTATACGGCAAACCAACAAGAATATTTTTAGCTGATGGGGTTTATGGCTATGTGTTGGTGATTAATTGAATAAAAAGGTGGCATTTCACAAATCATCCCTTTAATTAGTCGGTGAGCGTCAGTGTGACGATGCTGCCTCTGTCTGAAAACATGAAGACGGGGGTGGGTGTACCAGCCAGAGCTCCAGCAGGGGCCGGGGGCCATTAGGGGGCTTTGGAAAGAGGTGGGGTGCCGAGGAGGTGGAGGGGAGGCAGCACAGCCCCAGGCAGACTCTGCTGCACACCCAGGTGCTGTTGTCAGCTGGAGTCCTGCTCCAGCTGCTCGCCAAAGATTGATTTAATTATTTCCATTCCCTCTGTCCCTGCATTTCTTTAATTCTTTGTCTTCTCTACCTTGTTGCCTTTTGGCTTCTCTCTAAAAACCCAAAGGTCTATTGTGGCCAAAACAATGCATCATATATATTCAAATCGCTGCATGGAAGTTATTGGATTTCATGCAAAGCAGCACAAAGAGTGTAAAATTAAATTTACTAGATAACTTGCATTTTCTAAGCCAAATTTTGACACTCATATCACTTAATCTACTTCCTTTCATTCGGTTCATTTTTACACATAATGAGACAGATTTTATAATTACAGATGTACTGCATTGTTACAGTCCATAAGTGCTGAAGGAGATTTTGGCTGTGGTCGCTGACTTTGAGGTCGCACGACTTGTGTTATCAATTCTCAATGATTTAAATTGCTAAAGTTCTTTTTCTCTTATCTGATCTTTTAAAGGGTAATGAAAGGGCCCATCTTTTCACTGAAACCCATCTTCAATCACAGTTAATGTTAACTCCATGTACACATAAGAGGGCTGATAAAGAATCATTAGTCTCGTTAATGGAATCACAGGTCCAATCCCTCCATCCTTTTCTATTGAAAAGCCCTCTTCATTTCAAAGTTGTTCTGCTTTATTAAAGCTCATTACCATTTCTCTTTTAATAAGCACTCTTTAAAGTCATTACCTGCAGTGGAGTTAAAGGCTCAGCTATTAAAAGGTTACTTTAATGTGAATAATGGCCTCCCGATATACTCAAGTTAATTACTATTGGATACTGGTTCTAGTTTAATCTAATGCTTAAACCTTAATGAAAGATATGTCACAGTACAATGAAATTGCAAAAAATTATTCCCAATCAACAGAAGTATTTGTGCTATCTCTGCTCATACAGGCAACATCTCTCCATCCTCAGCTTCACGGCAGTCTTCCAATACATCGAGCTACAATGTGCACTATTTTCTCAGAGCACCAATAGTCACATGGTTAGCGCAGTTAATTGCAATTGAAGACAATCTTGTTAATGTTGTCTTCATTAATCACTTTTTCTAACATTATGCTGGAGTCAGTAACCGCTCTATGGTTTAATTTTTTTCAGAAGGCGAAAGAAAAGAAGAACTAATTGCTATCTCTGTGCTGATACTGCATACATTTCAAATCTTGATACCTCCAAATTAAATGTAGATACACATACGTACATACAAAACTGCCGTGTAGCACAATACTGATTTGTTTTTGGTTTTTTTTGCAAAATCAGCTTGTAAAAGCATAAAAAAAAGTTCACTGAGTAGTTTGGTCAAAGGACACAGGCAGCCTTTCTCTGTTAACATGAACTCACAACACTCTTTAAACATGGAAGGGGTTGGTAGTATTGCCTGACCCTTCTTATCCCCTCAGCTTAAAGTGATTTTGAATTTTAACGTGACTTTTAATGACTGGTTTGATTTCCACCCACAATTTTTCTCACACACATTTCTATCTCCTGGTAAACAAATTAACATACAGTTAAACTGGCGTGTGGCTCACTTGGAGCTTGTGTTGCACGAGGCACCAAATTATTACTGAATGAGCCACCAGAGGTGTTCAGATATTTGCAAGAAAAATAGTGAAACTTCAAAATGAACTCCAATTTTTCATTGCTTAGATTTCGTTATCATTTTATCCCTATAACGTGATGCGCTTGACCTCTGTGTTGTCTTCCTTTCTGAGGGCACACAGTTGATAACGAAAACTGACCTCTTCAATTTCAAACTGTTTAAAATTCACAAGTGAAAAGCCTAATTGCTGTGATCTCCACAGAAGACCAGGAGTAAGAGCTACTCAGGCGCATGAACCCTGAGATTGTAGAGCAGTTCACCTTTTCATAGGAGTTAGTGCTGGAGCTTTGGGGGAAATTGAAACGTGAAAACCATAGCAACTGTCTTCTCTCATGCTCAACAACTGTCCAGTTTTGACTATTACAGACTGCCACATAGTTCAGGGTACAATGATGCAAATAAAGTGTAAATAAAGATGGAAATGCTATGGTTTGTAAAAAGTTCATTTTGAATATGATGTCAGCAAAAGCAGCAGCGTTTCCCACTATGTAGCATCACCTTGTCTTTTAAAACACCTGTAAGTGTTTGAGGCACTAAGGAGATTAGTTGCTCTAGTTTTCAATTAGTTTTAGTTTTCAATGTTCACGTTCTAGCTTAATTAAGTCGGGCCTTCTTTGTTGTGTTTTACATGTCATAATAAACCACAAAATGTGTTTTTTTTTCTTACCTGGTCTGATTACAACTGAGCCATGTTGGAATACATGCAGAATGTGATTTGACATCGTCTTGCTTAGAAAAGAAAGACTTTTCCACCAAAGAAACCAAAATTTGACGTCAATAAAACCTTTATGTCGTTCCAAATTAGTTATGCCATCAATCCTTCTATGATGAATTGTGTACTAAACGTTTTCCATATCATCACAGATGCTGACTTTTGGAGTTGGTAACAACCGAAATGATCCGTCTCCTCTTCAGTACAAACAACTCAGAATCCACAATTTTCAAAAACAACATCTGGATCTTGCTGAATAATTATTTTTGTTTACATGGAGTGAATACTGCGCTGAACAGTGTTATCAGAGTTTTTATCCAGATTCAGTTAATGTTTAAGGTAGGTATCATTCTGAAATTGCTTAACTGTTTGACCACAGCCCCTCCCCCTTTTTTTTCAGCCTCTCTGGAAAGTTTTGCCATCCCGGTCTCACTGTCATGAATTAAAAATAAACAAATATGTATATAAAAAAGTACAAAATTAAATGAATTCATTCCACTTTTATTGACTCCAGGTTGTGCATCCACAAAGTTTACATGTATTTTAAGATGCTTTACTTCAAAACAAATCACTGAGTTCGATATTATCACAAGAAAACCCAGTAATAGCTGCAATACCACCATTTGCAAATTACAAGTACTAAGACTAATTGCTAAAGAGCAGATTCCCTTAATTTTTAAGGATGATGAGAGAATACATCACTCTAATGCTACATTTGTATTTTTCCTGAAGTGAAATATGTGTCTTATTCATGCACAGAATTAATGTGCACCAAATGTACCACATTAGCATTTTCCAGTGATATGTTTCTCTCTCTTAAGGTCATGCGGCCTTAACAGGAAGCTTAAGTAAGACTCATGTGCATGTGTGTGACCCATTTCATAAATCCCATCACCTCCTCAGAGAGATAGTGGATACTAAATGTCACAAACCAGTAGGTCATCAAATCCCTTTTCCTCAACAAACAGCATTAAGACAATGATAAGAAGTGAGCAATGACTGCGTTGGAGGGCTTCACTGTGCTAAAATACTCTGATGACAACAAACGCATTCCATCATGTCAACAACAAACGGTGCATTCATGAATAGGTTTGCTGAGATGTGGTGGACAGATGCTGTTATAGTCATTGGTCTCCATGCTTGACAGATTATTTGCAGAACTTCAATGTATCTTTGAAGCCCAGGGGTTGCTTACTGCCAGCCAAACAGAAATGGCACTGTCAGAGAAAGAATGGACAGGAGACTTCCAGCAAAGAAGAGCGAGATGAAAAGATGCAACATTGTTTCTTGATCAAGAGCATGCGGCTTCTGTGGAGCATTGACTTTTAAGATCAAATATTTCAGCTGAAAATTGGCTGTAGTGCAGGCTGTATGGCAGTGCACTTCATAAATACTGAATACTGAATGTTTCACGTGAATGCCAAAAAAATGGGACATAGTCACCTGAAGGTGTTTGAAGCAAACTGACAATTAAAAGTGTAATCATGTGACTTCACAGAACGTAAAAATAAGGAGTTTTTTTCTTTTTATGCTTTTAGCATTTATTAAAATGCCTCCTAATTACACCACCTAGGCAGGCTGCTGTTTTGCTTTTTCTTTTCTTTGAGTGCTCCATGCAGGACACTTAAGAGAAAAAAAAGACAGCTGTTGGTGAGCACGGTCACATTCACACCACCGCTTGTCAGTAACCCAACACTAATGAACTCATTCTTGAGCTGTTTGGTGCAAGAGGAATATTTTCTATCTGGCATGTTTTTATGGGACATAAAGGATGACAAATGTTTGTAAAGGAGAAAAACAACTGTCTTAAATACTGATATGTGTGTCAAATGAACTTAATTTGTAAAGCATAAAAGAAAAATCAAGCTTAGATAACAGGAGTACATATGAGTCTAAAATAGCAGTGAAGTAGGCTATTTTAATCGAGCTTGAAATCAATGGAAAATATTTGACAGTGCAGAATTTTATAGAAAATGTAGTTTGACTTATTTAATTAAAAAAAAGATACAATACTAGCCACTTATTCTGGGATAAAATTGGAGTAAAGAAAAGAACTAGCCAAAATTAGCCAAAATTCCCTAACGCATTTAACCTTTTAGTAATAAATACGCATCATAGAAAGACAGTGTAAAAAGCAGCAAAAAAGCACATTTTCTAGTAACTCTAGTAAGTCTTCTAGTAAATTTTCTAGTAAATCATACGGAATCAGTGTGGATCGTGATCATTTAAATATTCAAGATTAAAATCTTTACTGATCAATGTTGTGTAATTTGTTGAGGACAACAGAATGTAACAAAATCAACCCTTTGATGTCTGGACTAAAAAAAAAAATCACATTAAAACAAATCGAAGACGAGTAAAAGACGTGTTCAACCCAAGAGTTACATACCAAACACTACAGGCCTCAGTTAACACGTTAAATGTTAAAGTTCATGACAGTACAATTGGAAAAAGACTGAATAAGTGTGACTTGCTTGGAAGGGTTTTCAGGAGAAAGCCTCTTCTCTCTAAGGCCCCGTTTCCACATTAAGTTTTCCCTTAAAAACGTATACTTTCCCCTTCGTTTGCACCTTTCGTTTACACACAAACGGAGATGTCGCCTCTGAAAACGATTCTTTCTAAAAACTCCGGCAAAAGTGGAGATTTTGGAAAACGCCGTTTTTGCGTCGTTTATTATTTATCAGTTTTTTATTTATTTTTCATTCATTTCGTTTATTATCAGTTTTTGCTTCGCAGTGTGGACTGCAAAAACGGAGGTTTTTGGAAACGATGACGTATTTTAGTCATGTGATGCAGTCATGTGACCAATTCAACTAGATGGCGGACGGCATTGTACAGCAGTTGTTTTGTTTGCTCTCAATTTTGACGGCCCTATTAAAGATTAATATCAGTTTGTACATGCTCCAGATA